>NW_025568283.1:0-25000 GCF_020424385.1 Procambarus clarkii
ATAGGAATGTGCCTAAATGCCAACAGCGACTGCCCTGACAGATACAAGAGGAGTGTTGTTAACGCATACGTCGACCGTGCTCTCAGCCACAGCTCAGAATGGAAGCAAGTCGACGAAGAAGAATCTGTAGGGTAAGGCAGGTCCTAGTCAATAACGGCTTCTCCAATGGTTTCATCGAAGACATCATAAGAAGGAAAGTGAAAAGCCATGCAACTCTGAAGAGACAAACTAACACAACACCTATTCCCCTATTAGACTATTTTACAGGAACTTCTTTTCCACAGCTCATAAAACGGAGAGAAAGGGTCCTGAAAGATATTGTAATAGAAACGTATCCCTACAGACAAAAATCAGAGGATACAACTGACGATTTACTATAAAACCAGAAAAACGGCCAGCCTACTCATGAGAAACTCTCCAGACACAAAACAGAACGCTTTAAAAGAGACTAATGTCGTCTATGCCTTCAAAATGCCCACTTGGGGACTGTAAGCCCCAAAAACCCAGTATATAGGCAAGACAAAAACATCTCTTCTAGGCGTTAACGATGCATAAGCAACAGGGCTCCAGTAAGGAACATATAATCTATTCCCACAACTAAACCATCGCCAGAGAAATCCTAGTAAACAACACAGAAATCATCGATAGATACAGCGATAGCAGGCGGCTTGACGTTTGCGAGGCACTACACATCAAGAAGTCAACACCAGCAATCAACAGCCAATTATTGCACAACTATATTCTACCCACCTCAAGACTCCGCTCCAATATAGAAGCATCAAGAAATATGGACCAATAGGCTTTCTACAAACACTTCTATTCAATACCCATTGTTTCTGTTCTGTCTTGTGTTGATACTTTAATACCCTATTAATATCCCCTCCTGTTCTGTCTTGTGTTAATGCCACATCACCCTTCCCACCTCACTCAAATGTAGATATAAATCAGAGATACATTCTAATCAGTTGTGTATTTGTGAAGTCTTGAAAATGTAATAAGTTTTACGAAACGCGCCCGTGTCGCGTCAGACTAGAAATAAAAATGAATTTTGGAGAAGTGATTTTTGATTTACCTCCAACAGTGAAGCGTAATGTACGAAAGATGAGAAAATTCGTGTTAGAATTATTTATCTTACTTTTTCGGTCATATTTAATAATAATATATATATATATATATATATATATATATATATATATATATATATATATATATATATATATATATATATATATATATATATATATATATATATATATATATATATATATAAATCATCGCTTAGAGATTCCTTCTCTACGACACACTCAGGATTCCAAGATATGTATATGTATATTATATGTATATGTATATTATATGTATATGTATACTATATGTTCATTGCAAATACTGGAGGCCAGGAGAGGTTGAGATGTTGTGTCTCAGGATGTGAGGAGTTGTGTCAACACCTTGTTGGGTCCTTAGCGTCTGATTGGGTCGTTGGCACCGTCTTGGGTCGTTGTTATCGACAGCATCTTGGGCCTAACTCCAAGAAAATCATTTCAAGTTTCTTTGCATATATTCTGCAGGAGTTGATGGAGCGGTCCTGTAGAGTTGACGGGACCTGACTGTCAACTCTCCGGTGGTCCTGTAGAGTTGACGGGACCTGACTGTCAACTCTCCGGTGGTCCTGTAGAGTTGACGGGACCTGACTGTCAACTCTCCGGTGGTCCTGTAGAGTTGACGGGACCTGACTGTCAACTCTCCGGTGGTCCTGTAGAGTTGACGGGACCTGACTGTCAACTCTCTGGTGGTCCTGTAGAGTTGACGGGACCTGACTGTCAACTCTCCGGTGGTCCTGTAGAGTTGACGGGACCTGACTGTCAACTCTCCGGTGGTCCTGTAGAGTTGACGGGACCTGACTGTCAACTCTCCGGTGGTCCTGTAGAGTTGACGGGACCTGACTGTCAACTCTCCGGTGGTCCTGTAGAGTTGACGGGACCTGACTGTCAACTCTCCGGTGGTCCTGTAGAGTTGACGGGACCTGACTGTCAACTCTCCGGTGGTCCTGTAGAGTTGACGGGACCTGACTGTCAACTCTCCGGTGGTCCTGTAGAGTTGACGGTGTGTACTCACCTAGTTGTGCTTGTGGGGGGGTTGAGCTCTGGCTCTTTGGGCTCTCCTCTCAACTGTCAATCAATCAACTTACTTAACACACACACACATATTTTTTGTACCCTGGATACCAAGAACAAAATAGGAAAGTCCTTACAATTGTGGTTGTCCCAACATGCTTATAGTATTAGAACTGCCCAAACGTCTAGGTTTGGGAAACATCATTTGATGTTTCCCTTTATCTGATGGGAACATCATATCATTTGATGTTTCCATTTATCTGATGGGAACATCATATCATTTGATGTTCCCCTTTATCTGATGGGAACATCAGATCATTTGGGAATGCATCGGACGAGGGAGTGGTGGATGGTGGGGAGGACGAGGGGACAGGGACGAGGAGACAGGGACGAGGGGACAGGGACGAGGGGACAGGGATGAGGGGACAGGGACGAGGGGACAGGGACGAGGGGACAGGGACGAGGGGACAGGGATGAGGGGACAGGGATGAGGGAACAGGGACGAGGGAACAGGGACGAGGGGACAGGGACGAGGGGACAGGGATGAGGGAACAGGGACGAGGGGACAGGGACGAGGGGACAGGGACGAGGGGACAGGGATGAGGGAACAGGGACGAGGGGACAGGGATGAGGGGACAGGGACGAGGGGACAGGGAGCGTTGCTGTAGCTCGGCAATGTGTGGCCGGGTTAATAAACATTTGGCTTTTGTTGATGAGGACATAGTTACGTTAAGACTCATATCTGTTGACATGTGTGTACTTGTCTTGAACATGTCTTCGTTCACTTCGTCTGTTCGAGATGACGTGTGTGTACTTGTCTTGAACATGTCTTCCTTCACTTCGTCTGTTCGAGTTGCTCCTCTCTAAACGCATCTCTGTCCTCATCAACGAAGGTCAAGTGTTCGTTAACCCACCCGTCAAACCCAGTGTTTATGAGTGAAAAACGGTTTACACACGACTTACAACTGATGACGTTCGAACACTTCTCGAACAAGTGCTTCGCTGACGGCCTCTGTTCGAACCACAACGCTGTAAATGCTTCACCCACGAACTACAAATTCAAACAGCAGGCAATTAACCCTTAACTACCTAACCTAAGTTAACTCTAACTTTTCGACAAATCCTTATATATATATAATAACATTAACTTATATTCGGGAAAATGCAAATGTTGAATCTGCAGCACGCTAAAGTAATATATGTGTTTTTGGGGAGTGGACCGCCGCTTTAACGACCCTCGCGTCAGAACAGGTTGACACATTGCACTCTAATAAATGTGCTAAATTATTGTGTTACCTTAGTATTATAATAACTTTTATTGCATAATTTGCTACAACAATTGACACAAACGGCCGAACAGCGTCATTCCAGCCTGAAGTAGTACTGGAGATCAGGTTCAGAGTTGTGGAAATAAGCCTAAAAGCTGCTGGCGGGCTTTAATAGTATATTTATAGTGTTTGGTAATAGGCTTAGTCGCTTCTGCCTTTGTTGTGCTGGCTTATAAGCCACTCCCTGCCCCAGGGCACTCCCTGCCCCAGACCACTCCCTGCACCTGACCACTCCCTGCCCCAGGGCACTCCCAGACCACTCCCTGCCCCAGGGCACTCCCTGCCCCAGACCACTCCCTGCACCTGACCACTCCCTGCCCCAGGGCACTCCCAGACCACTCCCTGCCCCAGGGCACTCCCAGACCACTCCCTGCCCCAGGGCACTCCCAGACCACTCCCTGCCCCAGGGCACTCCCAGACCACTCCCTGCCCCAGGGCACTCCCTGCCCCAGACCACTCCCTGCACCTGACCACTCCCTGCCCCAGGGCACTCCCAGACCACTCCCTGCCCCAGGGCACTCCCAGACCACTCCCTGCCCCAGGGCACTCCCAGACCACTCCCTGCCCCAGGGCACTCCCAGACCACTCCCTGCCCCAGGGCACTCCCAGACCACTCCCTGCCCCAGGGCACTCCCTGCCCCAGACCACTCCCTGCCCCAGGGCACTCCCTGCCACAGGGCACTCCCTGCCCCAGGGCACTCCCTGCCCCAGGGCACTCCCAGACCACTCCCTGCCCCAGGGCACTCCCAGACGACTCCCTGCCCCAGGGCACTCCCAGACCACTCCCTGCCCCAGGGCACTCCCAGACCACTCCCTGCCCCAGGGCACTCCCAGACCACTCCCTGCCCCAGGGCACTCCCAGACCACTCCCTGCCACAGGGCACTCCCTGCCCCAGACCACTCCCTGCCCCAGGGCACTCCCAGACCACTCCCTGCCCCAGGGCACTCCCAGACCACTCCCTGCCCCAGGGCACTCCCAGACCACTCCCAGCCCCAGGGCACTCCCAGACCACTCCCTGCCCCAGACCACTCCCTGCCCCAGGGCACTCCCTGCCCCAGACCACTCCCTGCCCCAGACCACTCCTTGCCCCAGACCACTCCCTGCCCCAGACCACTCCCTGCCCCAGACCACTCCCTGCCCCAGACCACTCCCTGCCCCAGGGCACTCCCTGCCCCAGACCACTCCCTGCCCCAGACCACTCCCTGCCCCAAGGCACTCCCTGCCCCAGACCACTCCCTGCCCCAGACAACTCTTTGCCCCAGACCACTCCCTGCCCCAGACCACTCCCTGCCCCAGACCACTCCCTGCCCCAGGGCACTCCCTGCCCCAGACAACTCCCTGCCCCAGACCACTCTTTGCCTCAGACCACTCCCTGCCCCAGACGACTCTTTGCCTCAGACCACTCCCTGCCCCAGGTCACTTCCAGACCACTCCCAGACCACTCCCTGCCCCAGACCACTCCCTGCCCCAGACCACTCCCAGACCACTCCCTGCCCCAGACCACTCCCTGCCCCAGGGCACTCCCTGTCCCAGGGCACTCCCTGCCCCAGGGCACTCCCTGCCCCAGACCACTCCCTGCCCCAGGGCACTCCCTGCCCCAGGGCACTCCCAGCCCCAGACCACTCCCTGCCCCAGACCACTCCCTGCCCCAGACCACTCCCTGCCCCTGACCACTCCCAGACCACTCCCTGCCCCAGACCACTCCCTGCCCCAGGGCACTCCCTGCCCCAGGGCACTCCCTGCCCCAGGGCACTCCCTGCCCCAGACCACTCCCTGCCCCTGACCACTCCCTGCCCCAGACCACTCCCAGACCACTCCCTGCCCCAGACCACTCCCTGCCCCAGGTCACTCCCAGACCACTCCCTGCCCCAGACCACTCCCTGCCCCAGACCACTCCCAGACCACTCCCTGCCCCAGACCACTCCCTGCCCCAGGTCACTCCCAGACCACTCCCTGCCCCAGACCACTCCCAGACCACTCCCTGCCCCAGACCACTCCCTGCCCCAGGTCACTCCCAGACCACTCCCTGCCCCAGACCACTCCCTGCCCCAGACCACTCCCTGCCCCAGACCACTCCCTGCCCCAGACCACTCCCTGCCCCTGACCACTCCCTGCACCCTGTGGGTGGAGGCCTGGTCGAGGACCGGGCCGCGGGGACACTAAAGCCCCGAAACCATCTCAAGATAACCTCAAGATAACCCTCAAAATTAGTCACCAACTTGAGCCGTAGTTCAGAGTCAGTCTTGGAAGAGGCAGATAAGACGGCCAGTTTATCATAAATTTTAAGGTGAGTTAGGTACCCCTTGTGGGGGGGGGGAGGTGTAGACTAAAGTAAACCAAGGACACTGGGGGGGAGGGGGGTATAATGCATGGAGCCTGGGGTGTTGTGTAAACTGAGATAGACTCAAGATCCTGGAGAGTCACCTACACTGAGGTAAACTCAAGATCCTGGAGAGTCACCTACACTGAGGTAAACTCAAGAACCTGGAGAGTCAGCTACACTGAAGTAAACTCAAGATCCTGGAGAGTCACCTACACTGAAGTAAACCCAAGATCCTGGAGAGTCACCTACACTGAGGTAAACTCAAGAACTTGGAGAGTCAGCTACACTGAGGTAAACTCAAGATCCTGGAGAGTCACCTACACTGAAGTAAACTCAAGATCCTGGAGTCACCTACACTGAGGTAAACTCAAGATCCTGCAGAGTCACCTACTCTGAGGTAAACCCAAGAACCTGGAGAGTCACCTACACTGAAGTAAACTCAAGATCCTGGAGAGTCACCTACACTGAGGTAAACTCAAGATCCTGCAGTCACCTACACTGAGGTAAACCCAAGAACCTGGAGAGTCACCTACACGGAAGTAAACTCAAGATCCTGGAGAGTCACCTACACTGAGGTAAACTCAAGATCCTGCAGTCACCTACACTGAGGTAAACCCAAGAACCTGGAGAGTCACCTACACGGAAGTAAACTCAAGATCCTGGAGAGTCACCTACACTGAGGTAAACTCAAGATCCAGCAGAGTCACCTACACTGAAGTAAACTCAAGATCCTGCAGAGTCACCTACACTGAGGTAAACTCAAGATCCTGCAGAGTCACCTACACTGAAGTAAACTCAAGATCCTGCAGAGTCACCTACACTGAGGTAAACCCAAGAACCTGGAGAGTCACCTACACTGAGGTAAACTCAAGATCCTGCAGAGTCACCTACACTGAAGTAAACTCAAGATCCTGGAGAGTCACCTACACTGAGGTAAACTCAAGATCCTGCAGAGTCACCTACACTGAAGTAAACTCAAGATCCTGCAGAGTCACCTACACTGAGGTAAACCCAAGAACTTGGAGAGTCACCTACACGGAAGTAAACTCAAGATTCTGGAGAGTCACCTACACTGAGGTAAACTCAAGATCCTGGAGAGTCACCTACACTGAAGTAAACTCAAGATCCTGGAGAGTCACCTACACTGAAGTAAACTCAAGATCCTGCAGAGTCACCTACACTGAGGTAAACTCAAGATCCTGCAGAGTCACCTACACTGAAGTAAACTCAAGATCCTGCAGAGTCACCTACACTGAGGTAAACCCAAGAACCTGGAGAGTCACCTACACTGAGGTAAACTCAAGATCCTGCAGAGTCACCTACACTGAAGTAAACTCAAGATCCTGGAGAGTCACCTACACTGAGGTAAACTCAAGATCCTGCAGAGTCACCTACACTGAAGTAAACTCAAGATCCTGCAGAGTCACCTACACTGAGGTAAACCCAAGAACTTGGAGAGTCACCTACACGGAAGTAAACTCAAGATCCTGGAGAGTCACCTACACTGAGGTAAACTCAAGATCCTGGAGAGTCACCTACACTGAAGTAAACTCAAGATCCTGGAGAGTCACCTACACTGAAGTAAACTCAAGATCCTGGAGAGTCACTTACACTGAGGTAAACTCAAGATCCTGCAGAGTCACCTACACTGAGGTAAACTCAAGATCCTGCAGAGTCACCTACACTGAGGTAAACTCAAGATCCTGGAGAGTCACCTACACTGAAGTAAACCCAAGATCCTGGAGAGTCACCTAAACTGAGGTAAACTCAATATCCTGGAGAGTCACCTACACTGAGGTAAACTCAAGATCCTGCAGAGTCACCTACACTGAAGTAAACTCAAGATCCTGGAGAGTCACTTACACTGAGGTAAACTCAAGATCCTGCAGAGTCACCTACACTGAAGTAAACTCAAGATCCTGGAGAGTAACCTACACTGAGGTAAACTCAAGATCCTGCAGAGTCACCTACACTGAGGTAAACTCAAGATCCTGCAGAGTCACCTACACTGAAGTAAACTCAAGATCCTGGAGAGTCACATACACTGAAGTAAACCCAAGATCCTGGAGAGTCACCTAAACTGAGGTAAACTCAAGATCCTGGAGAGTCACCTACACTGAGGTAAACTCAAGATCCTGCAGAGTCACCTACACTGAAGTAAACTCAAGATCCTGGAGAGTCACTTACACTGAGGTAAACTCAAGATCCTGCAGAGTCACCTACACTGAAGTAAACTCAAGATCCTGGAGAGTAACCTACACTGAGGTAAACTCAAGATCCTGGAGAGTCACCTACACTGAGGTAAACTCAAGATCCTGCAGAGTCACCTACACTGAAGTAAACTCAAGATCCTGGAGAGTCACCTACACTGAGGTAAACTCAAGATCCTGCAGAGTCACCTACACTGAGGTAAACTCAAGATCCTGCAGAGTCACCTACACTGAGGTAAACTCAAGATCCTGCAGAGTCACCTACACTGAGGTAAACTCAAGATCCTGCAGAGTCACCTACACTGAAGTAAACTCAAGATCCTGCAGAGTCACCTACACTGAGGTAAACTCAAGATCCTGGAGAGTCACCTACACTGAGGTAAACTCAAGATCCTGCAGAGTCACCTACACTGAGGTAAACTCAAGATCCTGGAGAGTCACCTACACTGAGGTAAACTCAAGATCCTGCAGAGTCACCTACACTGAGGTAAACTCAAGATCCTGCAGAGTCACCTACACTGAGGTAAACTCAAGATCCTGGAGAGTCACCTACACTGAGGTAAACTCAATATCCTGCAGAGTCACCTACACTGAGGTAAACTCAAGATCCTGGAGAGTCACCTACACTGAGGTAAACTCAAGATCCTGCAGTCACCTACACTGAAGTAAACTCAAGATCCTGCAGAGTCACCTACACTGAGGTAAACTCAAGATCCTGCAGAGTCACCTACACTGAAGTAAACTCAAGATCCTGGAGAGTCACCTACACTGAGGTAAACTCAAGATCCTGCAGAGTCACCTACACTGAAGTAAACTCAAGATCCTGCAGAGTCACCTACACTGAGGTAAACTCAAGATCCTGCAGAGTCACCTACACTGAAGTAAACTCAAGATCCTGGAGAGTCACCTACACTGAGGTAAACTCAAGATCCTGCAGAGTCACCTACACTGAAGTAAACTCAAGATCCTGCAGAGTCACCTACACTGAGGTAAACTCAAGATCCTGCAGAGTCACCTACACTGAAGTAAACTCAAGATCCTGCAGAGTCACCTACACTGAGGTAAACTCAAGATCCTGCAGAGTCACCTACACTGAAGTAAACTCAAGATCCTGCAGAGTCACCTACACTGAAGTAAACTCAAGATCCTGCAGAGTCACCTACACTGAGGTAAACTCAATATCCTGCAGAGTCACCTACACTGAGGTAAACTCAAGATCCTGGAGAGTCACCTACACTGAGGTAAACTCAAGATCCTGCAGAGTCACCTACACTGAAGTAAACTCAAGATCCTGCAGAGTCACCTACACTGAGGTAAACTCAAGATCCTGCAGAGTCACCTACACTGAAGTAAACTCAAGATCCTGGAGAGTCACCTACACTGAGGTAAACTCAAGATCCTGCAGAGTCACCTACACTGAAGTAAACTCAAGATCCTGCAGAGTCACCTACACTGAAGTAAACTCAAGATCCTACAGAGTCACCTACACTGAAGTAAACTCAAGATCCTGCAGAGTCACCTACACTGAGGTAAACTCAAGATCCTGGAGAGTCACCTACACTGAAGTAAACTCAAGATCCTGGAGAGTCACCTACACTGAGGTAAACTCAAGATCCTGCAGAGTCACCTACACTGAGGTAAACTCAAGATCCTGCAGAGTCACCTACACTGAAGTAAACTCAAGATCCTGGAGAGTCACCTACACTGAAGTAAACTCAAGATCCTGCAGAGTCACCTACACTGAGGTAAACTCAAGATCCTGCAGAGTCACCTACACTGAGGTAAACTCAAGATCCTGCAGAGTCACCTACACTGAAGTAAACTCAAGATATCAAGTATTCAAGTATTTAATTAGTAAAATTTTATTTACCTTATTAGTAAAAATTATTAAAAATAATGTAAAATTTACATTGTTTACTGTGAATTACTTAAATTTATATTATTGTAAATTACTTAAATTTACTAATAATGTAAAATTAACCTTATTAGTAAAATTAATTAATAAAATTAGTAAATCACTATCAAGTATTTTTATTTTGTTTACAAATATTGGAGAAAAACAAATATATCTTCTCTCTCTCACTCCTCTCTCTCTCTCTCTCTCTCTCTCTCACTTCTCTCACTCCATCTGTTATCTCTCCTCTCTCTCACTCCTCTCTCTCTCTCACTTCTCTCACTCCATCAGCCTCTCACAAGATCATCTCAATACATTAGAATACAAGCCTAATCTATCCCTCCCCCTCCCCCTACACCCCCCCCTCCCCCCTACCCCCCTAAATGGAATAACTCACATCAATCCATCAATTTCACGCCAATATGACTCCTCAATATTTCAAGAGTCAGGTATTTTTTTCAGGCAGTGAGTTAGGCCTACTAGTTAATTTGCATCTGGGGTGCCATTGTGGTGGAGAGAAGGGGGGGGAGGGGGAGTTGATGGGGAGGGGGGGAGGGGGGAGTTGATGGGGAAGGGGGGGGGTTGAGAGGGGGGTTGAGAGGGGGAGTGATAATGAGAACTGGTTGAATAGGGGAGTTGGTCTGAATGGGAATGAGAAGAAGGGATTAGAAGGAGAAGGAATAATACAGGTATAATACAGGCAGCAATGATGGGAAACAGGTGTACCAACTGCTGGATACAGCCAGGATACAGCCAAGATACAGCCACGATACAGCCACGATACAGCCAGGATACAGCCAAGATACAGCCAGGATACAGCCACGATACAGCCAGGATACAGCCAAGATACAGCCAGGATAGAGCCAGGATACAGCCAGGATACAGCCACGATACAGCCACGATACAGCCAGGATACAGCCAAGATACAGCCAGGATAGAGCCAGGATACAGCCACGATACAGCCACGATACAGCCACGATACAGCCAGGATACAGCCAAGATACAGCCAGGATAGAGCCAGGATACAGCCAGGATACAGCCACGATACAGCCACGATACAGCCAGGATACAGCCAAGATACAGCCAGGATAGAGCCAGGATACAGCCACGATACTGCCACGATACAGCCACGATACAGCCAGGATACAGCCAAGATACAGCCAGGATAGAGCCAGGATACAGCCAGGATACAGCCACGATACAGCCAGGATACAGCCAAGATACAGCCAGGATAGAGCCAGGATACAGCCAGGATACAACCACGATACAGCCACGATACAGCCAGGATACAGCCAAGATACAGCCAGGAGAGAGCAAGGATACAGCCAGGATACAGCCAGGATACAGCTAGGATACAGCCAGGATACAGCCAGGATACAGCCAGGATACAGCCAGGATACAGCCACGATACAGCCACGATACAGCCAAGATACAGCCAGGAGAGAGCAAGGATACAGCCAGGATACAGCTAGGATACAGCCAGGATGCAGCCAGGATACAGCCAGGATACAGCCACGATACAGCCACGATACAGTCAGGATACAGCCAGGATACAGCCAGGATACAGCCAGGATACAGCCAAGATACAGCCAGGATACGGCCAGGATACAGATACAGCCAAGATACAGCCAAGATACAGCCAGGATACAGCCAGGATACAGCCAGGATACAGCCAGGATACAGCCAAGATACAGCCACGATACAGCCACGATACAGCCACGATACACTTAGGATACACTCAGGATACACCCTCCTCCTCATCCTGGGTGTAAAGTTGCCGCCTGGTTGTGTAAACGGTCCTACACGCTCTGTTCCTTAAGTGCGTCTCTTGTTTACACTCCAGAACCAGGGGTTAAGTGTGTGTGTGTGTGTGTGTGTGTGTGTGCGTGTGTGTGTGTGTGTGAGAGTGCGTGCATGTGTATGTGTGCGCGCGCACGCTAAGTTCATATCATTGGCAGTTATTCAATAGGAAATATCTTTCATTATTCACTTCACCAACACACTAACACTTCAGTAAACTCCACACAACAGAGGTAAAGTAAACTTCAGTAAACACAGTAAAGTAAACTTCAGTAAACTCTTAGTGCCCATTACCCATTACAGGTCATACATAACCCAGAACACGATGGAGAAATATATGAACTTGTCGTATAATTTAACAACCGACCCTCCCCCCCCGAGGCACTCCGTCGACTAAGTGTATAACCAATATCTTATCTTGAGGTTATCTTGAGATGATTTCGTGGCTTTTTAGTGTCCCCGCGGCCCGGTCCTCGACCAGGCCTCCACCCCCAGGAAGCAGCCCGTGACAGCTGACTAACTCCCAGGTACCTATTTACTGCTAGGTAACAGGGGCATTCAGGGTGAAAGAAACTTTGCCCACTTGTTTCTGCCTCGTGCGGGAATCGAACCCGCGCCACAGAATTACGGGTCCTGCGCGCTATCCACCCGGCTACGAGGCACCCTCACTTAAATATGCACTTAACCTCAACCCTAATCCTAAGTGCAAAAACCTATTACACCTAAACGTGCTTTCTCGACCATTGTTTTGTACTTAACCGAGTATAATGAACGTCAGTGCCTCCTATTCCGAAACCGGTTGGGCAGACGAATGCGAGGTCCTTACATCTCCAGCCGATCATATCCGGTTGGTGTGGGCTCCAGCCAGCAGATTCGTTACCTCCCCATAAGGTACCCTCTTATGTCTGAGCTCAGCGGCGTTACATTGCATTTGCCTGAGTTAAACTCCAGTAGCCACTTGTCGGACTCCATTATTTTGGTATAGCTGTCTTGTAGTGTCTTTCTGGAGTAAACATTCAGCTGTAAACATTGAATAATGTACTGTAAACTTTGTATAATGTACTGTAAACTTTGTATAATGTACTGTAAACTTTGTATAATGTACTGTAAACTTTGTATAATGTACTGTAAACTTTGTATAATGTACTGTAAACTTTGTATAATGTACTGTAAACATCGTATAATGTTCTGTAAACATTGCATAATGTGCTGTTAACATTGTATAATGTGCTGTTAACATTGTATTATGAGCTGTAAACATTGTATTATGAGCTGTAAACATTGTATAATGAGCTGTTAACATTGTATAATGAGCTGTAAATAATGTATAATCTGATGAAAACATTGTATAATGAGCTGTTAACATTGTATAATGTTATGTAAACATTGTATAATGTTCTGTTAACATTGTATAATGTTCTGTTAACATTGTATAATGTGCTGTTAACATTGTATAATGAGCTGTTAACATTGTATAATGAGCTGTTAACATTGTATAATGAGCTGTTAACATTGTATAATGAGCTGTTAACATTGTATAATGAGCTGTTAACATTGTATAATGAGCTGTTAACATTGTATAATGAGCTGTTAACATTGTATAATGAGCTGTTAACATTGTATAATGTATTGTAAACATTGTATAATGAACTGTTAGCATTGTATAATGAGCTGGTAACATTGTATAATGTATTGTAAACATTGTATAATGAGCTGTTAACATTGTATAATGAGCTGTTAACATTGTATATTGTTCTGTTAACATTGTATAATGAGCTGTTAACATTGTATAATGAGCTGTTAACATTGTATAATGAGCTGTTAACATTGTATATTGTTCTGTTAACATTGTATAATGAGCTGTTAACATTGTATAATGAGCTGTTAACATTGTATATTGTTCTGTTAACATTGTATAATGAGCTGTTAACATTGTATAATGTATTGTAAACATTGTATAATGAGCTGTTAACATTGTATAATGAGCTGGTAACATTGTATAATGTATTGTAAACATTGTATAATGAGCTGTTAACATTGTATAATGAGCTGTTAACATTGTATAATGAGCTGTTAACATTGTATAATGAGCTGTTAACATTGTATAATGAGCTGTTAACATTGTATAATGAGCTGTTAACATTATATAATGAGCTGTTAACATGTCCTGTATGTTGTACGTGTGTGTATTGTATGATGAGGTTAATTTGAGATGATTTCGGGGCTTAGTGTCCCCGCGGCCCGGTCCTCGACCAGGTCTCCACCCCCAGGGAAGCAGCCCGTAGCAGCTGTCTAACTCCCAGGTACCTATTTACTGCTAGGTGAACAGGGGCATCAGGGGTGAAAGAAAGTCTATTTGTTTCTGCTTCTCCCGTGGATGGAACCCGGAATGTTAGGACTACGAATCCTGAGGGTTGTCCACTCAGCCACCAGGCCCCTGATTATATGGTGTCAGTAATCATATTTTGTGTGACAGTGTGTGACTGGCAGCATATGTTGTGTGACACAGTGTGTGACTGGCAGCATATGTTGTGTGACAGTGTGTGTGACTGGCAGCATATGTTGTGTGACACAGTGTGTGACTGGCAGCATATGTTGTGTGAGACAGTGTGTGACAAGCAGCATATGTTGTGTGAGACAGTGTGTGACTGGCAGCATATGTTGTGTGAGACAGTGTGTGACTGGCAGCATATGTTGTGTGACAGTGTGTGTGACTGGCAGCATATGTTGTGTGACACAGTGTGTGACTGGCAGCATATGTTGTGTGAGACAGTGTGTGACAAGCAGCATATGTTGTGTGACACAGTGTGTGACTGGCAGCATATGTTGTGTGACACAGTGTGTGCCTGGCAGCATATGTTGTGTGACACAGTGTGTGACTGGCAGCATATGTTGTGTGACACAGTGTGACAGGCAGCATATGTTGTGTGACACAGTGTGTGACAGGCAGCATATGTTGTGTGACACAGTGTGTGCCTGGCAGCATATGTTGTGTGACACAGTGTGTGACAAGCAGCATATGTTGTGTGACACAGTGTGTGACAGGCAGCATATGTTGTGTGACAGTGTGTGACAGGCAGCATATGTTGTGTGACACAGTGTGTGACAAGCAGCATATGTTGTGTGACACAGTGTGACAGGCAGCATATGTTGTGTGACACAGTGTGTGACAGGCAGCATATGTTGTGTGACACAGTGTGTGACAGGCAGCATATGTTGTGTGACACAGTGTGTGACAAGCAGCATATGTTGTGTGACACAGTGTGACAGGCAGCATATGTTGTGTGACACAGTGTGTGACTGGCAGCATATGTTGTGTGACACAGTGTGTGACAGGCAGCATATGTTGTGTGACACAGTGTGACAGGCAGCATATGTTGTGTGACACAGTGTGTGACAGGCAGCATATGTTGTGTGACACAGTGTGTGACTGGCAGCATATGTTGTGTGACACAGTGTGTGACTGGCAGCATATGTTGTGTGACACAGTGTGTGCCTGGCAGCATATGTTGTGTGAGACAGTGTGTGACAGGCAGCATATGTTGTGTGACACAGTGTGTGACTGGCAGCATATGTTGTGTGACACAGTATGTGACTGGCAGCATATGTTGTGTGACACAGTGTGTGACTGGCAGCATATGTTATGTGACACAGTGTGTGACAAGCAGCATATGTTGTGTGACACAGTGTGTGACAAGCAGCATATGTTGTGTGACACAGTGTGTGCCTGGCAGCATATGTTGTGTGACACAGTGTGTGACAAGCAGCATATGTTGTGTGACACAGTGTGTGACAGGCAGCATATGTTGTGTGACACAGTGTGTGACAAGCAGCATATGTTGTGTGACACAGTGTGTGACAAGCAGCATATGTTGTGTGACACAGTGTGTGCCTGGCAGCATATGTTGTGTGACACAGTGTGTGACAAGCAGCATATGTTGTGTGACACAGTGTGTGACAGGCAGCATATGTTGTGTGACACAGTGTGTGACAAGCAGCATATGTTGTGTGACACAGTGTGACAGGCAGCATATGTTGTGTGACACAGTGTGTGACAAGCAGCATATGTTGTGTGACACAGTGTGTGACAAGCAGCATATGTTGTGTGACACAGTGTGTGACAAGCAGCATATGTTGTGTGACACAGTGTGTGACAGGCAGCATATGTTGTGTGACACAGTGTGTGACAAGCAGCATATGTTGTGTGAGACAGTGTGTGACTGGCAGCATATGTTGTGTGACACAGTGTGTGACTGGCAGCATATGTTGTGTGACACAGTGTGTGACAAGCAGCATATGTTGTGTGAGACAGTGTGTGACTGGCAGCATATCTTGTGTGACACAGTGTGTGACTGGCAGCATATGTTGTGTGACACAGTGTGTGACTGGCAGCATATGTTGTGTGACAGTGTGTGTGACAGGCAGCATATGTTGTGTGACACAGTGTGTGACTGGCAGCATATGTTGTGTGAGACAGTGTGTGACAAGCAGCATATGTTGTGTGAGACAGTGTGTGACAAGCAGCATATGTTGTGTGACACAGTGTGTGACAGGCAGCATATGTTGTGTGACAGTGTGTGTGACAGGCAGCATATGTTGTGTGAGACAGTGTGTGACTGGCAGCATATGTTGTGTGACACAGTGTGTGACTGGCAGCATATGTTGTGTGACACAGTGTGTGACTGGCAGCATATGTTGTGTGACACAGTGTGTGACAAGCAGCATATGTTGTGTGACACAGTGTGTGACTGGCAGCATATGTTGTGTGACACTGTGTGACAAGCAGCATATGTTGTGTGACACAGTGTGTGACAAGCAGCATATGTTGTGTGACACAGTGTGTGACTGGCAGCATATGTTGTGTGAGACAGTGTGTGACTGGCAGGATATGTTGTGTGACACAGTGTGTGACAAGCAGCATATGTTGTGTGACACAGTGTGTGACTGGCAGCATATGTTGTGTGAGACAGTGTTTGACTGGAGCCTCTGTTTGTCGTGCTCTGTTTACTCTCTCTCGCGTGTGTTTGTCCTACAGTGTGTGTGTGTGTGTGTGTGTGTGTGTGTGTGTGTGTGTGTGTGTGTGTGTGTGTGTGTGTGTGTGTGTGTGTGAGGGCCGCCTGCTGTCTCACCTCCCACGAGTTCCTGATAAATAATTCATCATGGGGGCCAGGCCTGGTCGCCCTGAACCCCCTGGTTCACGGGATTCGAACCCTGGATCATTCCCCTTCCCCCCTTCTTCCTGCCCCAGGGGTCGTAGGCCCCCCCCCCCTCCCCTTACACAAACACACACACATACATCATTCCTCTTAGCGATTACTCAGTGGGTGGGAAATGCTCTGTGTGTGTGTGTGTGTGTGTGTGTGTGTGTGTGTGTGTGTGCTTGTGTGTGTGTGGTGTGTGTGTGTGTGGTGTGTGTGTGTGTGTTGTTGTGTTGTGTGTGTGTGTGTGTGTGTGTGTGTGTGTGTGGTGTGTGTGTGTGTGTGTGTGTGTGTGTGTGGGTGTGTGTGTGTGTGTGTGTGTGTGTGTGTGTGTGTGTGTGTATCCACTTCTTCCAGCTTGAAACCCCTGCTCCACGGGATTCGAACCCTAGATCATTCCCCTTTCCCCCGTCTTCCTGCCCAGGGGTCGTAGCACCCCCTCCCCCTACACAAACACACACACATCACACATACCCTTCTTCCTAGCGATTACTCAGTGGGTGGGAAAGACTTCTTCCAGCTTGAACCCAAGAGCCTGAACCCAAGAGTTTGAACCCAAGAGCCTGAACCCTAGAGCCTGAACCCAAGAGCCTGAACCCTAGAGCCTGAACCCTAGAGCCTGAACCCAAGAGCCTGAACCAAGAGCCTGAACCCAAGAGCCTGAACCCTAGAGCCTGAACCCAAGAGCCTGAACCCAAGAGCCTGAACCCAAGAGCCTGAACCCTAGAGCCTGAACCCAAGAGCCTGAACCCAAGAGCCTGAACCCTAGAGCCTGAACCCTAGAGCCTGAACCCAAGAGCCTGAACCCAAGAGCCTGAACCCTAGAGCCTGAACCCAAGAGCCTGAACCCTAGAGCCTGAACCCAAGAGCCTGAACCCAAGAGCCTGAACCCTAGAGCCTGAACCCAAGAGCCTGAACCCAAGAGCCTGAACCCAAGAGCCTAAACCCAAGAGCCTGAACCCTAGAGCCTGAACCCAAGAGCCTGAACCCAAGAGCCTGAACCCAAGAGCCTGAACCCAAGAGCCTGAACCCAAGAGCCTGAACCCAAGAGCCTGACCCCCAAGAGCCTGAATCCAAGAGCCTGAACCCAAGAGCCTGAACCCTAGAGCCTGAACCCAAGAGCCTGAACCCAAGAGCCTGAACCCAAGAGCCTGAACCCAAGAGCCTGAACCCCAGAGCCTGAACCCAAGAGTCTGAACCCAAGAGCCTGAACCCAAGAGCCTGAACCCTAGAGCCTGAACCCAAGAGCCTGAACCCAAGAGCCTGAACCCAAGAGCCTGAACCCAAGAGTCTGAACCCTAGAGCCTGAACCCAAGAGCCTGAACCCAAGAGCCTGAACCCTAGAGCCTGAACCCAAGAGCCTGAATCCAAGAGCCTGAACCCTAGAGCCTGAACCCAAGAGCCTGAACCCAAGAGCCTGAACTCTAGAGCCTGAACTCTAGAACCTGAACCCTAGAGCCTGAACCCAAGAGCCTGAACCCAAGAGCCTGAACCCTAGAGCCTGATCCCAAGAGCCTGAACCCAAGAGCCTGAACCCAAGAGCCTGAACCCTAGAGCCTGAACCCAAGAGCCTGAACCCAAGAGCCTGAACCCAAGAGCCTGAACCCAAGAGCCTGAACCCTAGAGCCTGAACCCAAGAGCCTGAACCCAAGAGCCTGAACCCAAGAGCCTGAACCCTAGAGCCTGAACCCAAGAGCCTGAACTCTAGAGCCTGAACTCTAGAACCTGAACCCTAGAGCCTGAACCCAAGAGCCTGAACCCAAGAGCCTGAACCCTAGAGCCTGAACCCAAGAGCCTGAACCCAAGAGCCTGAACCCAAGAGCCTGAACCCTAGAGCCTGAACCCAAGAGCCTGAACCCAAGAGCCTGAACCCAAGAGCCTGAACCCTAGAGCCTGAACCCAAGAGCCTGAACCCAAGAGCCTGAACCCAAGAGTCTGAACCCAAGAGCCTGAACTCTAGAGCCTGAACTCTAGAGCCTGAACCCAAGAGTCTGAACCCAAGAGTCTGAACCCAAGAGCCTGAACCCAAGAGTCTGAACCCAAGAGTCTGAACCCAAGAGCCTGAACCCAAGAGTCTGAACCCAAGAGTCTGAACCCAAGAGCCTGAACCCTAGAGCCTGAACCCAAGAGCCTGAACCCAAGAGCCTGAACCCAAGAGCCTGAACCCTAGAGCCTGAACCCAAGAGCCTGAACTCTAGAGCCTGAACTCTTGAACCTGAACCCAAGAGCCTGAACCCAAGAGTCTGAACCCAAGAGCCTGAACCCAAGAGCCTGAACCCTAGAGCCTGAACCCAAGAGTCTGAACCCAAGAGTCTGAACCCAAGAGTCTGAACCCAAGAGCCTGAATCCTAGAGCCTGAACCCTAGAGCCTGAACCCAAGAGCCTGAACCCAAGAGTCTGAACCCAAGAGTCTGAACCCAAGAGCCTGAACCCTAGAGCCTGAACCCTAGAGCCTGAACCCAAGAGTCTGAACCCAAGAGCCTGAACCCAAGAGCCTGAACCCTAGAGCCTGAACCCAAGAGCCTGAACCCAAGAGTCTGAACCCAAGAGTCTGAACCCAAGAGCCTGAACCCTAGAGCCTGAACCCTAGAGCCTGAACCCAAGAGCCTGAACCCTAGAGCCTGAACCCAAGAGCCTGAACCCAAGAGTCTGAACCCAAGAGTCTGAACCCAAGAGCCTGAACCCAAGAGTCTGAACCCAAGAGCCTGAACCCAAGAGCCTGAACCCAAGAGTCTGAACCCAAGAGCCTGAACCCAAGAGCCTGAACCCAAGAGCCTGAACCCTAGAGCCTGAACCCAAGAGTCTGAACCCTAGAGCCTGAACCCAAGAGCCTGAACCCTAGAGCCTGAACCCAAGAGCCTAAACCCAAGAGCCTGAACCCAAGAGTCTGCTGTCATAACATGGTGTCAGCAAGGTGGACAGCCCGGCATATTTTCTTTCACCCCTGATGCCCCTGTTTACCTAGCAGTAAATAGGTACCTGGGAGTTAGACAGCTGCTACGGGCTGCTTCCTGGGGGTGTGTAACAAAAAGGAGGCCGGGTCGATGACCGGGCCGCGGGGACGCTAAGCCCCAAAATCACCCCAAGATAACCTCAAGATCTCAAGATAACATCAAGATAACCTCAAGATCTCAAGATAACATCAAGATAACCTCAAGATAACATCAAGATAACCTCAAGATCTCAAGATAACATCAAGATAACCTCAAGATCTCAAGATAACCTTCTCCATAGGCTATATATGCATATTTGCAAAGATATATAGGCACAATATATATTGAAACACCCATATATATTCCAGGAGTTTTGATTAGATTCTTTAATTCGGTTTCAAACCACTTGGACTGGACGGTAGAGCGACGGTCTCACGTCGTACAGGCCGGCGTTCAATCCCCCGAGACCGTCCACAACTGATTAGGCACCATTCCTTTCCCCCGTCCCATCCCAAATCCTTCCCAGAAACGCTTGACACAGAGAGGTCTTGAAACAAGACCTTTTCACCTATCCAGCACGAAGAATTCTGACACCTTCTTGAGGTTATCTTGAGATGATTTCGGGGCTCTAATGTCCCCGCTGCCCGGTCCTCGACCAGGCCTCCACCCCCAGGAAGCAGCCCGTGACAGCTGACTAACACCCAGATACCTATTTTACTGCTAGGTAACAGGGGCATTCAGGGTGAAAGAAACTTTTGCCCATTTGTTTCTGCCTCGTGCGGGAATCGAACCCGCGCCACAGAATTACGAGTCCTGCGCGCTATCCACCAGGCTACCAGGCCCCCCTTCCCTTTACCAAAGGGAACCCTTTGGTCCCTTTACCAAAGGTTCGGTCAAGGATACATTGTATTAGGTGCGGAGGGAATATGCGCGAATGAAAATAAAACATATCGTTTATTTTGCCACTTTATACCGCCATGAATTGTGGCAAAATGCGCCTTTCTCGAGTGAGAACGACGGCTCAGGAGAAGATAAACAAGGAGAAGGATTATTGTTGTTCTGTGTTTGCTCGAACAAGGACAAGGAATATAATAGAGGTATATGTTGGGTGATGTGGTCCCTGGCTGTGTATGTCTGTGGTCCCTAGCTGTGTATGTATGTGGTCCCTGGCTGTGTATGTATGTGGTCCCTAGCTGTGTATGTATGTGGTCCCTGGCTGTGTGTGTATGTGGTCCCTGGCTGTGTATGTATGTGGTCCCTGGCTGTGTATGTATGTGGTCCCTGGCTGTGTGTTGTATGTATGTGGTCCCTGGCTGTGTATGTTTGTGGTCCCTGGCTGTGTATGTTGGGTGTATGTGGTCCCTGGCTGTGTATGTTGGGTGATGTGGTCCCTGGCTGTGTATGTGGGTGTATGTGGTCCCTGGCTGTGTATGTTTGGGTGTATGTGGTCCCTGGCTGTGAATGTATGTGGTCCCTGGCTGTGTATGTATGTGGTCCCTGGCTGTGTATGTTTGGGTGTATGTGGTCCCTGGCGGTGTATGTTTGGGTGTATGTGGTCCCTGGCTGTGTATGTTGGGTGTATGTGGTCCCTGGCTGTGTATGTTGGGTGATGTGGTCCCTGGCTGTGTATGTTGGGTGTATGTGGTCCCTGGCTGTGTATGTATGTGGTCCCTGGCTGTGTATGTTGGGTGATGTGGTCCCTGGCTGTGTATGTATGTGGTCCCTGGCTGTGTATGTATGTGGTCCCTGGCTGTGTATGTATGTGGTCCCTGGCTGTGTATGTTTGGGTGTATGTGGTCCCTGGCTGTGTATGTATGTGGTCCCTGGCTGTGTATGTATGTGGTCCCTGGCTGTGTATGTATGTGGTCCCTGGCTGTGTATGTTGGGTGATGTGGTCCCTGGCTGTGTATGTATGTGGTCCCTGGCTGTGTATGTTGGGTGTATGTGGTCCCTGGCTGTGTATGTATGTGGTCCCTGGCTGTGTATGTTGGGTAATGTGGTCCCTGGCTGTGTATGTATGTGGTCCCTGGCTGTGTATGTATGTGGTCCCTGACTGTGTATGTTGGGGCACCTGGTCCCTGGCTGTGTATGTTGGGGCACCTGGTCCCTGACTGTGTATGTTGGGTTATGTGGTCCCTGGCTGTGTATGTTGGGTTATGTGGTCCCTGGCTGTGTATGTTGGGTTATGTGGTCCCTGACTGTGTATGTTGGGTTATGTGGTCCCTGGCTGTGTATGTATGTGGTCCCTGGCTGTGTATGTTGGGTGTATGTGGTCCCTGGCTGTGTATGTTGGGTGATGTGGTCCCTGACTGTGTATGTTGGGTGATGTGGTCCCTGGCTGTGTATGTTGGGTGATGTGGTCCCTGGCTGTGTATGTTGGGTGATGTGGTCCCTGGCTGTGTATGTTGGGTGATGTGGTCCCTGGCTGTGTATGTTGGGTGTATGTGGTCCCTGGCTGTGTATGTTGGGTGTATGTGGTCCCTGGCTGTGTATGTTGGGTGTATGTGGTCCCTGGCTGTGTATGTTGGGTGTATGTGGTCCCTGGCTGTGTATGTTGGGTGTATGTGGTCCCTGGCTGTGTATGTTGGGTGTATGTGGTCCCTGGCTGTGTATGTTGGGTGTATGTGGTCCCTGGCTGTGTATGTTGGGTGTATGTGGTCCCTGGCTGTGTATGTTGGGTGTATGTGGTCCCTGGCTGTGTATGTTGGGTGTATGTGGTCCCTGGCTGTGTATGTTGGGTGTATGTGGTCCCTGGCTGTGTATGTTGGGTCCCTGGCTGTGTATGTCCCTGGCTGTGTATGTTGGGTGTATGTGGTCCCTGGCTGTGTATGTTCGGTGTATGTGGTCCCTGGCTGTGTATGTTGGGTGTATGTGGTCCCTGGCTGTGTATGTTGGGTGATGTGGTCCCTGGCTGTGTATGTTGGGTGTATGTGGTCCCTGGCTGTGTATGTTGGGTGATGTGGTCCCTGGCTGTGTATGTTGGGTGATGTGGTCCCTGGCTGTGTATGTTGGGTGATGTGGTCCCTGGCTGTGTATGTTGGGTGATGTGGTCCCTGGCTGTGTATGTTGGGTGTATGTGGTCCCTGGCTGTGTATGTTGGGTGTATGTGGTCCCTGGCTGTGTATGTTGGGTGATGTGGTCCCTGGCTGTGTATGTTGGGTGTATGTGGTCCCTGGCTGTGTATGTTGGGTGTATGTGGTCCCTGGCTGTGTATGTTGGGTGTATGTGGTCCCTGGCTGTGTATGTTGGGTGTATGTGGTCCCTGGCTGTGTATGTTGGGTGATGTGGTCCCTGGCTGTGTATGTTGGGTGATGTGGTCCCTGGCTGTGTATGTTGGGTGATGTGGTCCCTGGCTGTGTATGTTGGGTATGTGGTCCCTGGCTGTGTATGTTGGGTAATGTGGTCCCTGGCTGTGTATGGGTAATGTGGTCCCTGGCTGTGTATGTTGGGTGATGTGGTCCCTGGCTGTGTATGTTGGGTGTATGTGGTCCCTGGCTGTGTATGTTGGGTGTTGTGGTCCCTGGCTGTGTATGTTGGGTGTATGTGGTCCCTGGCTGTGTATGTTGGGTGTATGTGGTCCCTGGCTGTGTATGTTGGGTGATGTGGTCCCTGGCTGTGTATGTTGGGTAATGTGGTCCCTGGCTGTGTATGTTGGGTGTATGTGGTCCCTGGCTGTGTATGTTGGGTGATGTGGTCCCTGGCTGTGTATGTTGGGTGATGTGGTCCCTGGCTGTGTATGTTGGGTGTATGTGGTCCCTGGCTGTGTATGTTGGGTGTATGTGGTCCCTGGCTGTGTATGTTGGGTATGTGGTCCCTGGCTGTGTATGTTGGGTGTATGTGGTCCCTGGCTGTGTATGTATGTGGTCCCTGGCTGTGTATGTTGGGTGATGTGGTCCCTGGCTGTGTATGTTGGGTGTATGTGGTCCCTGGCTGTGTATGTTGGGTGTATGTGGTCCCTGGCTGTGTATGTTGGGTAATGTGGTCCCTGGCTGTGTATGTTGGGTGTATGTGGTCCCTGGCTGTGAATGTTGGGTAATGTGGTCCCTGGCTGTGTATGTTGGGTAATGTGGTCCCTGGCTGTGTATGTTGGGTGTATGTGGTCCCTGGCTGTGTATGTTGGGTGTATGTGGTCCCTGGCTGTGTATGTTGGGTGATGTGGTCCCTGGCTGTGTATGTTATGTGGTCCCTGGCTGTGTATGTATGTGGTCCCTGGCTGTGTATGTTGGGTGTATGTGGTCCCTGGCTGTGTATGTTGGGTGTATGTGGTCCCTGGCTGTGTATGTTGGGTAATGTGGTCCCTGGCTGTGTATGTTGGGTGTATGTGGTCCCTGGCTGTGTATGTTGGGTATGTGGTCCCTGGCTGTGTATGTTGTATGTGGTCCCTGGCTGTGTATGTTGGGTAATGTGGTCCCTGGCTGTGTATGTTGGGTAATGTGGTCCCTGGCTGTGTATGTTGGGTAATGTGGTCGCTGGCTGTGAATGTTGGGTAATGTGGTCCCTGGCTGTGTATGTTGGGTAATGTGGTCCCTGGCTGTGTATGTTGGGTGTATGTGGTCCCTGGCTGTGTATGTTGGGTAATGTGGTCCCTGGCTGTGTATGTTGGGTATGTGGTCCCTGGCTGTGTATGTATGTGGTCCCTGGCTGTGAATGTATGTATGTGGTCCCTGGCTGTGAATGTTGGGTGTATGTGGTCCCTGGCTGTGTATGTTGGGTGTATGTGGTCCCTGGCTGTGTATGTTGGGTATGTGGTCCCTGGCTGTGTATGTTTGGGTAATGTTGGGTCCCTGGCTGTGTATGTTGGGTGTATGTGGTCCCTGGCTGTGTATGTGGTCCCTGGCTGTATGTGGGTCCCTGGCTGTGTATGTTGGGTGTATGTGGTCCCTGGCTGTGAATGTTGGGTGTATGTGGTCCCTGGCTGTGAATGTGTAAGTGGTCCCTGGCTGTGTATGTGATGTGGTCCCTGGCTGTGTATGTTGGGATGTGGTCCCTGGCTGTGTATGTATGTGGTCCCTGGCTGTGTATGTTGTATGTGGTCCCTGGCTGTGTGTAATGTGGTCCCTGGCCCTGGCTGTGTATGTGGTCCCTGGCTGTGTATGTGGTCCCTGGCTGTGTATGTATGTGGTCCCTGGCTGTGTATGTATGTGGTCCCTGGCTGTGTATATGTATGTGGTCCCTGGCTGTGTATGTGTATGTGGTCCCTGG
>NW_025568283.1:30000-75000 GCF_020424385.1 Procambarus clarkii
CCCTCACCATCACCTGTCTCTCCAACACTCCCTCACCATCACCTGTCTCTCCAACACTCCCTCACCATCATTTTTTCTTGCATTGAAGCTTTTCCAGAGGAATGATGGTGATCCGAGGCCCTCAAACCATCAATTGATTACTCGTGTGAGTAATTTAATCCAGTAATTGATCGCTGATAGTGTTGAGCCTTGAGTGTGTTGTGGAGTGTGTTGTGGAGTGTGTTGTGGAGTGTGTTGTGGAGTGTGTTGTGGGGTGTGATGTGTGTGTTGAGTGTGTTGTTGGTGTGTTGTGGAGTGTTGAGTGTGTTGAGTGGAGTGTTGAGTGTGTTGTGGAGTGTGTTGTGGGTGTGTTGTGGAGTGTGTTGTGGAGTGTGTTGTGGGTGTGTTGTGGAGTGTGTTGTGGAGTGTGTTGTGGAGTGCTTGAGTGTGTTGTGGTTGTGGAGTGTGTTGTGAGTGTGTTGAGTGTGTTGTGGAGTGTGTGCGTGGAGTGTGTGTGTTGTGGAGTGTGTTGTGGGTGGCGTGGAGTGTGTTGTGGAGTGTGTTGTGGAGTGTGTTGTGGAGTGTGTGTGTGGAGTGTGTTGTGGAGTGTGTTGTGGAGTGTGTCGTGAGTGTGTTGTGGAGTGTGTTGTGGAGTGTTGAGTGTGTTGTGCTTGGAGTGTTGTTGTGGAGTGTGTTGTGGGGTGTTGAGTGTGTTGTGGAGTGTGTTGTGGAGTGTGTTGTGGGGTGTTGAGTGTGTTGTGGAGTGTGTTGTGGGGTGTTGAGTGTGTTGTTGAGTGTGTTGTGGAGTGTGTTGTGGGGTGTGTGTGGAGTGGTGTTGTGGAGTGTGTTGTGGTGTGTGTTGTGGAGTGTGTCGTGGAGTGTGTTGTGGAGTGTTGAGTGTGTTGTGGGGTGTGTTGTGTGTGTTGTGGTGTGTGTTGTGGAGTGTGTTGTGGAGTGTGTTGTGGAGTGTGGAGTGTGTTGTGGAGTGTGTTGTGGAGTGTGCGTGGAGTGTGTTGTGGAGTGTGTTGTGGAGTGTGGAGTGTGGAGTGTGTTGTGGAGTGTTGAGTGTGTTGTGGAGTGTGTTGTGGAGTGTGGAGTGTGTGTTGTGGAGTGTGTTGTGGAGTGTGTTGTGGAGTGTGTGCGTGGAGTGTGTTGTGGAGTGTGTTGTGGAGTGTGCGTTGTGTGTGTGTGTTGTGGAGTGTGTTGTGGAGTGTGTTGTGTGTTGTGGAGTGTGTTGTGGGTGTGTTGAGTGTGTGTTGTGGAGTGTGTTGTGGAGTGTGTTGTGGAGTGTGTTGTGGAGTGTGTTGTGGAGTGTGTTGTGGAGTGTTGAGTGTGTTGTGGAGTGTGTTGTGGGGTGTTGAGTGTGTTGTGGAGTGTGTTGTGGAGTGTTGAGTGTGTTGTGGAGTGTGTTGTGTGTGTTGTGGAGTGTGTTGTGGAGTGTTGAGTGTGTTGTGGAGTGTTGAGTGTGTTGTGGAGTGTTGAGTGTGTTGTGAGTGTGTTGTGTGGTGTGTTGTGTGTTTGTGTGTTGTGGAGTGTTGAGTGTGTTGTGGAGTGTGTGTGGAGTGTGGAGTGTGTTGTGGAGTGTTGAGTGTGTTGTGGAGTGTGAGTGTGGCGTGGAGTGTGTTGTGGTGTTGTGGAGTGTGTCGTGGTTGTGGAGTGTGTTGTGGTGTGTGGAGTGTGGAGTGTGTTGTGGAGTGTGTTGTGGAGTGTGTTGTGGAGTGTGTTGTGTGTTGTGGTGTGTGGAGTGTGTTGTGGAGTGTGTGTGTGTGGAGTGTGTTGTGGAGTGTGTTGTGGAGTGTGTTGTGGAGTGTGTGTGTGTGTGGAGTGTGGAGTGTGTGGTGGAGTGTGTTGTGTTGTGTGTGTGTGGAGTGTGTTGTGGAGTGTGTTGTGGAGTGTGTTGTGGTGTGTGTTGTGGAGTGTGTTGTGGAGTGTGGAGTGTGTTGTGTGTTGTGGAGTGTGTTGTGGAGTGTGTTGTGGAGTGTGTTGTGTGGAGTGTGTTGTGGAGTGTGTTGTGTTGTGGAGTGTGGAGTGTGTTGTGGAGTGTGTTGTGTGGTGTGTGGAGTGTGTTGTGGAGTGTGTGGAGTGTGTGTGTGGAGTGGAGTGTGGAGTGTGTTGTGGAGTGTGTTGTGGAGTGTGTTGTGGAGTGTGTTGTGGAGTGTGTTGTGAGTGTGTTGTGGTTGTGGAGTGTGTTGTGGAGTTGTGGAGTGTGTGTGGTGTGTGGAGTGGAGTGTGTTGTGGAGTGTGTTGTGGAGTGTGTTGTTGTGTTGTGAGTGTGTTGTGGAGTGTGTTGTGGTGTGTGAGTGTGGAGTGTGTTGTGGAGTGTGTTGTGGTGTTGTGGAGTGTGTTGTGGTGTGTGTTGTGTGTGTGTTGTGGAGTGTGTTGTGAGTGTGGAGTGTGTTGTGTGTTGTGGAGTGTGTTGTGGAGTGTGTTGTGGTGTGTTGTGGAGTGTGTTGTGGAGTGTGTTGTGGAGTGTGTTGTGGAGTGTGTTGTGTGTTGTGGTGTTGTGGAGTGTGTTGTGGTGTGTGGAGTGTGTTGTGGTGTTGTGGAGTGTGTGTTGTGGGAGTGTGTCGTGGAGTGTGTTGTGGAGTGTGGAGTGTGTTGTGGAGTGTGTGTGGTGTTGTGGAGTGTGTTGTGGTGTGTGAAAGTGTGGTTGTGGAGTGTGTTGTGGAGTGTTGAGTGTGTTGTGGAGTGTGTTGTGGGGTGTTGAGTGTGTTGTGGGGTGTTGAGTGTGTTGTGGAGTGTTGAGTGTGTTGTGGAGTGTGTTGTGGAGTGTTGAGTGTGTTGTGGAGTGTTGAGTGTGTGTGGTGTGGAGTGTGTTGTGGGGTGTTGAGTGTGTTGTGGAGTGTTGAGTGTGTTGTGGAGTGTGTTGTGGAGTGTTGAGTGTGTTGTGGAGTGTTGAGTGTGTTGTGGAGTGTTGAGTGTGTTGTGGAGTGTTGAGTGTGTTGTGGAGTGTGTTGTGGTGTGTGGTGTTGTGGAGTGTGTTGTGGGGTGTTGAGTGTGTTGTGGAGTGTTGAGTGTGTTGTGGAGTGTTGAGTGTGTTGTGGAGTGTGAGTGTGTGTGGTGTGGAGTGTGTTGTTGTGTGTGTTGTGGAGTGTGTTGTGGAGTGTGTTGTGGAGTGTGGAGTGTGTTGTGGTGTTGTGGAGTGTGTTGTGGTGTGGAGTGTGTCGTGGTGTGGAGTGTGTTGTGGGTGTTGTGGAGTGTGTTGTGGAGTGTGGAGTGTGTGTGTGTGGAGTGTGTTGTGGAGTGTGTGGAGTGTGTTGTGGAGTGTTGAGTGTTGTGGAGTGTGTTGTGGAGTGTGTTGTGGAGTGTGTTGTGGAGTGTGTGTGCGTGGAGTGTGTTGTGGTGTGTGTGTGTGTCGTGGTGTTTGGAGTGTGTTTGTGGAGTGTGTTGTGGTGTGGAGTGTGTTGTGGAGTGTGTGGAGTGTGTTGTGGAGTGTGAGTGTGGAGTGTGTTGTGGAGTGTGTTGTGGAGTGTGTTGGAGTGGAGTGTGTTGTGGAGTGTGTGTGTTGGAGTGTGTTGTGGAGTGTGTTGTGGAGTGTGTTGTGGAGTGTGTTGTGGAGTGTGTTGTGGAGTGTGTTGTGGAGTGTGTTGTGGAGTGTGTTGTGGAGTGTGTTGTGGAGTGTGTTGTGGAGTGTGTTGTGGAGTGTGTTGTGGGAGTGTGTTGTGGAGTGTGTTGTGGAGTGTGTTGTGCGTGGAGTGTGTTGTGTGAGTGTGTTGTGGAGTGTGTTGTGAGTGTGTTGTGGAGTGTGTGTTGTGGAGTGTGTTGTGGTTGTGGAGTTGTGTTGTGGAGTGTGTTGTGGAGTGTGTTGTGGAGTGTGTGTTGTGGTGTGGAGTGTGTTGTGGAGTGTGTTGTGGGTGTGTGTTGTGGAGTGTGTTGTGGAGTGTGTTGTGGTGTGTGTTGTGGAGTGTGTTGTGGAGTGTGAGTAAAGTGTGTTGTGGAGTGTGTTGTGGTGTGTGGAGTGTGGAGTGTGTTGTGGAGTGTTGAGTGTGTTGTGGAGTGTGTTGTGGAGTGTGTTGTGGAGTGTGTTGTGGGGTGTTGAGTGTGTTGTGGGGTGTTGAGTGTGTTGTGGAGTGTTGAGTGTGTTGTGGAGTGTTGAGTGTGTTGTGGAGTGTGTTGTGGGGTGTTGAGTGTGTTGTGGAGTGTTGAGTGTGTTGTGGAGTGTGTTGTGGGGTGTTGAGTGTGTTGTGGAGTGTTGAGTGTGTTGTGGAGTGTGTTGTGGGGTGTGGAGTGTGTTGTGGAGTGTTGAGTGTGTTGTGGGGTGTTGAGTGTGTTGTGGAGTGTTGAGTGTGTGGAGTGTTGTGGAGTGTGTTGTGGGTGTGTGGAGTGAGTGTGTGTTGTGGAGTGTGTTGTGGGTGTGAGTGTGTTGTGGTGTGTGGAGTGTGTGTGTGTTGTGGAGTGTGTTGTGGAGTGTGGAGTGTGTTGTGGAGTGTGTTGTGGAGTGTTGAGTGTGTTGTGGAGTGTGTTGTGGAGTGTGTTGTGGAGTGTTGAGTGTGTTGTGGAGTGTTGAGTGTGTTGTGGGGTGTTGAGTGTGTTGTGGGGTGTTGAGTGTGTTGTGGAGTGTTGAGTGTGTTGTGTTGTGGAGTGTGTTGTGTGGTGTGGAGTGTGTTGTGGAGTGTGGAGTGTGTTGTGGAGTGTTGAGTGTGTTGTGGAGTGTGTTGTGGGGTGTTGAGTGTGTTGTGGAGTGTGTTGTGTTGTGGAGTGTGTTGTGGGGTGTTGAGTGTGTTGTGGAGTGTTGAGTGTGTTGTGGAGTGTGTGTGTTGTGGAGTGTGTTGTGGAGTGTGTTGTGGAGTGTGTTGTGGAGTGTGTTGTGGAGTGTGTTGTGGAGTGTTGAGTGTGTTGTGGAGTGTGTTGTGGGGTGTTGAGTGTGTTGTGGAGTGTGTTGTGACTTGGTAAGTGTGTGGGTGTAGTGGAAAGGGGGGTCCATACCACCACTGGCTGGGGTACCCATACCACCACTGGCTGGGGTACCCATACCACCACTGGCTGGGGTACCCATACCACCACTGGCTGGGGTACCCATACCACCACTGGCTGGGGTACCCATACCACCACTGGCTGGGGTACCATCTATGGGGGACTGACCTGAAAGATTTATTTTTATTTAATTTATATGAATTTATATAGAATTTATATATGACACGAAATTATATTTTTCGAATGCAAATTGTTTATGGTTCCTATGCAATCATATAAATTATGGTTGACATTCACTACTGTATTAAACTACACATGTAACTAATTAACTACGGCATATTGTATTGTTGTTGTATTTTATACAGCGAGTAGGAACCCGGATGAGTAACCCAGTCGATCCACTTTGAGGGTGAAGCTGGCCTCCGACTAATGTACTGGAGTACTAAATAATTTTTTTTTTTAATTTTGCCCCGAGGAGCGAGTTTATTGGGCAGCGTCACTCATCCTGTGAGTGGACACACCGCCATAGTGACAGTATTGGGCAGCGCCACTCATCCTGTGAGTGGACACACCGCCATAGTGACAGTATTGGGCAGCGTCACTCATCCTGTGAGTGGACACACCGCCAAAGTGACAGTATTGGGCAACGTCACTCATCCTGTGAGTGGACACACCGCCATAGTGACAGTATTGGGCAGCGCCACTCATCCTATGAGTGGACACACCGCCATAGTGACAGTATTGGGCAGCGCCACTCATCCTGTGAGTGGACACACCGCCATAGTGACAGTGCTGGCCAGCGCCACTCATCCTGTGAGTGGACAAACCGCCATAGTGACAGTATTGGGCAGCGTCACTCATCCTGTGAGTAGACACACCGCCATAGTGACAGTATTGGGCAGCGTCACTCATCCTGTGAGTGGACACACTGCCATAGTGACAGTATTGGGCAGCGCCACTCATCCTGTGAGTGGACACACTGCCACAGTGACAGTATTGGGCAGCGCCACTCATCCTGTGAGTGGACACACTGCCATAGTGACAGTATTGGTCAGCGTCACTTATCCTGTGAGTGGGCACACCGCCATAGTGACAGTATTGGGCAGCGTCACTCATCCTGTGAGTGGACACACTGCCATAGTGACAGTATTGGGCAGCGCCACTCATCCTGTGAGTGGACACACCGCCATAGTGACAGTGTTGGCCAGCGCCACTCATCCTGTGAGTGGACAAACCGCCATAGTGACAGTATTGGGCAGCGTCACTCATCCTGTGAGTGGACACACCGCCATAGTGACAGTATTGGGCAGCGCCACTCATCCTGTGAGTAGACACACCGCCATAGTGACAATATTGGGCAGCGCCACTCATCCTGTGAGTGGACACACCGCCATAGTGACAGTATTGGGCAGCGTCACCCATCCTGTGAGTGGACACACCGCCATAGTGACAGTATTGGGCAGCGCCACTCATCCTGTGAGTGAACACACCGCCATAGTGACAGTATTGGACAGCGTCACCCATCCTGTGAGTGGACACACCGCCATAGTGACAGTATTGGGCAGCGCCACTCATCCTGTGAGTGGACACACCGCCACAGTGACAGTATTGGACAGCGCCACTCATCCTGTGAGTGGACACACCGCCATAGTGACAGTATTGGGCAGCGCCACTCATCCTGTGTGTGAACACACCACCATAGCAGCATGTACAACACTCCCCAATAGGAAGAAAACCCGCTGGGTTGTTCATCCTGTCACTTGTACCCAGACACAGCTGGGACTTGCTTAACTGTCTCAAGTGAACAGCTCCTCAAACAAGAAGATTAACATCTATCGACCCTTAATTACTAGTATTAATTCCTCTCTGTTATTTCCACCTATTAAGGGACACACACAAATTATAGCAGGAATCCTAATAGTTAGGATTAATGACAGTTATATCAGAGGAAATATTGGTATATTGGACAAAAAGATGAGATATTTCTTACTAGGATTTGGTCGTTGCCTCGCGTCATAACCACAATAATCTACTTAACATTACTGGCGAGGAATGTCTAGATAAGATTTCGGAATTGGACACTTCCCTTGTTCAGAGGATGATTGCGTGCTGGTAATGGGGGCACTAATTTATTCTCCATAACACTTCGTCCAAGGGAGCTTTATTGGAGCTAAATTTGCTCCTGCGACTTCTTGTTAATATCGCTGCCTCCTGGCTCCTCCCTCCCACACGCATCCCTTGTTCTCCAGGGGCCACATTCACGAAGCAGTTACGCATGTACTTACGAACCTGGGGCCAGATTCACGAAGCAGTTACGCAAGCACTTACAGACCTGGAGCCAGATTCACAAAGCAGTAATGCAAGCACTTCCGAACTTGAGGCCACATTCACGAAGTAGTTACGCAAGCACTTACGAACCTGGGGCCACATTCACGAAGCAGTTATGCAAGCACTTCCGAACCTGAGGCCAGAATCACGAAGCCGTTACGCATGCACTTACAAACCTGGGGCCAGATTCACGAAGCAGTTACGCATGTACTTACGAACCTGGGGCCAGATTCACGAAGCAGTTACGCAAGCACTTACAGACCTGGAGCCAGATTCACAAAGCAGTAATGCAAGCACTTACGAACCTGGGGCCAGATTCACGAAGCAGTTACGCAAGCACTTGTGAACTTGGGGCCAGATTCACAGAGCAGTTATGCAAGCACTTACGAACCTGGGGGCCAGATTCACGAAGCCGTTACGCATGCACTTACGAACCTGGGGCCAGATTCACGAAGCAGTTACACAAGCACTTACAAACCTGGAGCCAGATTCACGAAGCAGTTATGCAAGCACTTACGAACCTGGGGCCAGATTCACGAAGCAGTTACGCAAGTACTTACGATCCTGGGACCAGATTCACAAAGCTTTCTTTCCATATTTACTCTCTGTTTCCTCTCTCTTCTGATGTATTTGTTCTGTCTTTATCCATCTTCCGCTCCTCTCCTGTCTCCGAGTCATTTTAAGACAGCTCCGTCTCTCTGTCGTAAATTAGTTCCTCTGACAGTAACTTTCTGTAATAACTCGAAAAATATATTATGTTTAGCGCTGTCTTCCTCCCTGGGTAACTACTTCGTGAATGTGGCTGATATACGAGCCATTTTCTGGACAAGTCGCCCCAAGTGCTGGACAAGTCGCCCCAAGTATCTGGACAAGTCGCCCCAAGTGCTGGACAAGTCGCCCCAAGTATCTGGACAAGTCGCCCCAAGTGTCTGGACAAGTCGCCCCAAGTGTCTGGACAAGTCGCCCCAATTGCTGGAGAGGAAATTCAAGTACCAGTTGGGCCAGAATAATTTGGTCTATGTTTTAGCATATACATTAATATATATATATATATATATATATATATATATATATATATATATATATATATATATATATATATATATATATATATATATATATATAGGGGGGTACCACCACTGGTGTAATTATAGGGACCCACAGCCTCAGAGAAGGGAACACAGAGCACTCAGGGAAAAACTTGACATTTAACTCTGAATACGAAAGAGTGTTCACTTCTCCTACCACCCCCTTTTTTTTTTTTTTTTTTTTTTTATTATGATGTACACTTTATTATGCAAGGTTATACAGTTACATATCTGATTTTATACAAAAAATGAACATTAAGAGGACACAAGAAAAAGTTCGCTTCCTAGAGGCTGTAGATTTCCTCGAACTCCTCCGACGCCGGGCAGGAACCGAGGATGCAGCGGGCATTTCCCCTCTGGATCGCGACACTGAGGCGCTGAAAGAGAAAACTTGCTGCTCTAGGGTCTCTTGTGGTGTCAATGAGCTTGGAACCAAGATCCTTAAGAAACCTTCTTGCACTCTCACCCCATGGGCCTAGGGTCTCAGACCCTATTGGAACGAAATTGTACCTTTGATCTAATTGCCTGTACTTGACTGACTTTTGTTTTTCTCTGTGTGTCGCTGCGGCTCCTGCCGTGCCGGCAGAGAGGGTGATGTATGTCGTTGCCAGGGTGGATACGCAAGTATAGTCCCATGCTAACTGCCTGCCACCCTTCCACGGACGCAGTGTGATTCCGTCTGGTCGGCCGGCAAAGCTAACAGAGTCACGGTTCAGTAGGTTGCGGGGCTCTCTCTCCGCTGGACACTGAGCAGAGGCAAGGCTTCTTTTAATGATGTCGTTGACTTCGTCGTGTCTAGTGTGCCAACCACCCGATTTTCCACAGTGCAGGCCATGCAATCCATATTCGTCAGCATCTGCCTCGCTGCAAATACACCTGTGAACAGTGTGGATAGGGGCAGCAAGGCGGAGAGCGACTGCAATACGGAGCTCCTGCGGATCAAGACGTGTGCCTGTCGCAGACATAGGGACTGCCAGAAGGAAGTCCCCTGCATGGGGAGCCTGCACAGCTGTGAGGCGTGCACGATCACTGGGGGTTGTTGCTGCCTCCAGCAAAGCTGTGGCTTCTTTGTCTGCAATGGGGCTGTCCCAACTGGATTGTTTCTTGGCTTTCGGCATGGCTGGTCTGAGTGCTGGGTCTGTCATGGCACCCCATTTCGTGTCACATTCCGTGTAGTGGGGGTCCTGTATCCCCGCTACATCACTCAGGGTGTCAGGTAGAATTTCCTTAACCAGGTCATCTGATGCTGAGGAGGAAGACAGGAAGGCTGGGACTGCAATTTGGGTGGCGGTGCGGACACCCAAGCCACCGAGCCTGACAGGAAGAGTGGCTTGTTTCCACTGGCATTCGTTGAGAGAGAGGTTAACAACTTTTTCCAGCATGGTCTTCAGTAGGAGGTCATACTCGTCAAGCTTTGGGTTGTTGTAAGATGGGGCGCACCTCAGAAAGTAGGTTAGCCTCGGAAGGGATAGGCATTTGGTGAGGAGATAAAAAGCATCGTGGGCATCGATGTCACCTATTCTGTCTTCCATCCTCCTAAGGTCTGCGATTTTCTTGTCGAGGATCTCCTCAATGGCGTTAGACCCGAGGGAGCTCCAAGGAGGGTGCTGTTCTCGGCCCTAATGACATGGGCTCCAGGCAAGGCAGACCTTATTCTAGCTACGATGTCTGGGTTGGAGGAGACTACTTCACACTTGGAAGGGTTCAGGACGAGACCCAGGCTTACTTCTTGCTCCCTTATTTTCCTGATATCTGACAAGAGGTGGTCTACGGTGCCAGCTATAGTGCCATCATCCAAAACCAGATGTTGAACTCGCTGGACAAGCTTTCGGTGATTTCTTTTAAGACTAAGCAGAAAAGAAGGGGAGCAAGAGGATCACCTTGCTGAACACCTTCACATGATCTGATTTCATGTTCACCAAAGAGCAGTTTTGACTCGCCACTGTAGCACGATAGTATGAACGGGTAGAGGGGCCGGAAATGGCGATGTACGGCACAAAGTACTGCATCTCTTCTTACCATGTTGAAGGCATTCTTAAAGTCCAGTTTGAGCAGGGCCTTTTCATCAGAAATGTTTGTGATGTATGCTCGTGCTGCATGGGCAGCCGCTTCACAGCCTTGGGGGATTCCAAATCCTAGCTGGATTGGTTTCAGCAATTCAGCCGCTTGCTGGCTGACAACCCTCGTAGCAGCCTTGGCAATCAGGCGTCGGAGAGTGTTGCCAACAGCGATTGGCCTGATTCCTTCGTCCTTCTTTTTGAGAGCACAGAGGGAGGCACCAAAAAAGAGAGGCCTGATGACCTCAGGTATCTCACCAGCCAGACACATGTTGACGAACCTTGTGAGTTCCATAAGAAGATCTTGTGCAGCATCACCAACCGCAGGATTTACATTTGCTTGATATGTTGAGGTTTTAACCCTGTAAAGCCGCCTGCTGACCCAGGTGGAAAAGAAAGGGCTGCTTTGTAGACCTCAGATTCACCAACTGTTAATGGGTCTGAAATGGTGTCGGCTGATGGCGGAACGATGTTGTCGCCTTGAGGGGCTCTGGGTGGGTGCTTGCTTTGCAGGGCCCGTGCTGTGGCTGAGTTTCGAGGAGCAATTTTCTCGTCACTGGTGAGGACTCTAATAGCACTTGCGGTATTTCCCTCTTCAATTTTCTTGGTGATTTGTGCTCTGATTTTGTACGTTTCCGGTATGTTGTTGTTACCATTTCTGCGGTGGGTGTGGTTTGCTCGGAGAGGCAGGCGAACTAGGTTGTCCCCCCTTGGGTATTCATTTATCGCCCTCAGGACCGAGGAAGCAAGTGATTTGTCCCTCCTTGGAGGGACGGTGAGGCATACATTGCCAAACAGAAGGACATTATGCCACGCTTGAATGTTTTCCGGTGCATCATTGACCCTTTTCAGAAGATTACAAAGTTTGGCTGCTGCATTTGGGCGGGCTGCTTTTGGGATGTGTGGTAATGTTCTAGCAGACGTCGCTATGATCGCTTGGGTGAGGTTCTCAGATGAGATTAGGTTAATGGGAGTCTCTTCCCTAACTGTTAATGGCAGCTGGCCATTGCTTCCCTTCGGAAGCTGGTGGGAACCACTGCATCTTTCCTCGTTGAAGGTGTGAAAGCGGATAACACCACCGATGGAGTTTATGGCGGTGTTTTTGTTGCAAACTCGGCAAAAACCTCTTTTAGGAGCAGTTGTTGGCACCTCAAGGCTTGTGGAGTCCTGCCCGACCGCTGGGACCCCTTCCATTTGAACTCGGTTGGCCGAGTTAAACTGTGCATTATTCTATAGAGGGGGGCAAACACACTGGGTCATGGCCAAGCAACTGGGTGTGGAGCCAACAACTGGGTGTGGAGCCAGCAACTGGGTGTGGAGGCATCAACTGGGTGTGGAGCCAGCAACTGGGTGTGGAGGCATCAACTGGGTGTGGAGCCAGCAACTGGGTGTGGAGCCAGCAACTGGATGTGGAGGCCGCGGCTGGGTGTGGAGGCATCAACTGGGTGTGGAGGCATCAGCTGGGTGTGGCGGCATCAGCTGGGTTTGGAGGCCGCGGCTGGGTGTGGAGGCATCAGCCGGGTGTGGAGGCCGCGGCTGGGTGTGGAGGCCGGTGGGGCGAGGGTCAGCTCAGGTAGTGAGGTGCGGGGGGGGGGGGGGGGATGGGGTCGGTTTGGGGGGGAGGCGTGGTATCGAGTGGGCTATACACATGACACACAATATACATTCACATATATTATATATATATATATATATATATATATATATTATAATAATTTTGTGTTTGTAATACAAAAAAGTGTAGATGCAAATCTCTTAAACACATTCTGTTGGACATTTCGAACTCTGTTCCCGACAGGATTCGAACCCGAGAGGTAATTTTTCACTCCAACAGCATCGAACACCACTCGATCATCCATTAGCTTTGAATTGCAGGTTCGAATCATTTCCGAATCATTGATAATGATTTACATCATCATAATGAGTTCATAATGATTTACATCCTTAGAACCATTCGAACTTCAAGAATTATATCTATATTATAAACAAATCAACAAGGGCCGTGACGAGGATTCGAACCTACATCCGAGAGTCTGTATTATAATTCTGGAATATTATCGTAGAGCTTATAATTTACCACCACAACAGCGGCTTGTCAGGACGGCCATAAAAGTTCATTTACCGTGAGAAAATAACGCTTGAAATGTGGAGGGTTCGAGCCCCTGATAAACTACCCATTTGCAAGATTTATCACCCGTCCAATGTGAAGCCGTTTGGGCCGACCTAGCACGCACAAACTTACACAAACACATCGTAATGTTCAATGTTCATTCGTCCTTAAAATGGCCCAAAATGTAATTCATTCCACTCTATAACTCAGATAAAACGCTGAGATCGATAGCGATTAAGGATATCAGTTCCCAGATATCATTCACGTTGTCAGTCCCAGATATCATTCACGTTGTCAGTCTTAACCATCATCCAGGATGTCAGTCACAGATATCATTCAGGATATCAGTCCCAGATATCATTCAGGATATCAGTCCCAGATATTGTTCAGGATTTCAGTCCCAGATATCATTCAGGATATCAGTCCCAGATATCGTTCAGGATATCAGTCCCAGATATCGTTCAGGATGTCAGTCTCAGATATCATTCAGGATGTCTGTCCAAGATATCATTCAGGATGTCTGTCCAAGATATCATTCAGGATGTCAGTCCAAGATATCATTCAGGATATCAGTCCCAGATATCGTTCAGGATGTCAGTCCCAGATGTGGGAGTATGTCTCCCATGATTCTCCCACAGCTGACTGGAATGGCTCATTGCTGTGCACAGTGCACAGTGCACCGATCTTGTGCACAAGGTCCTATTTCTGTTAACCCAGGATAGTGACCAGGCCTGTTGGGTATCTCCAGAATGCCCACTTAACCAAGAACACTTTCATAATACGGAGGCCGCCGTATGTCCAGGCAGGAAGTAGATACAGGGAGTTAAGCATACTTGCTACCGAAGGGTCAGTGGGCACATTGGCCGGTGGGAGCGTGGGAAGAGTAGAGGGGACGCCTACGAGGCGACAGTGTGACCCTGAGGTTCCCGCCCATATGCCCGGCAGCCCTTGTAAAGTATTCAAGTGAGGGAGAACCTACCCAGAGGATGTGTAGCTGTTCTGTCTACCGGCCAATAGACTGAACACTGTCTATTCCTCACCGTCAAGTTAACTCAGCGTCTTTGCGATATGCCACACACTCGCCCAGAATCACGAGTGTGAATATATTGTTCAGAAGCCTAAAGGGACAAATCACCAGAGTGAAACAGACTGGTATCAGGTAACACCTGGTGACAAAGATCGTTGTGACTTAGAGTGAACTAAGGCAGTGCCGCCGCCTAAGTAATCTATGTGTGACTTTACCACAGTGTACCTGTATCACAGTGTACAGTGTAGTGCATGGTACCATATGTGCCGCCGCCCTCCGCCGCCAGCCGCCGCCGCCCTCCCACGTGACCTCACCACCCTTACTCACCGCCAGTGCCAGTGTGTGTGCGTGTGTCTGTGCACCCTACTGCGAGTACCCTCCGTGTCTACGAGCGAAGCCAGCTGTCAGGCCACCAACGAGTGCTTGTATAAATGTGCCTGAGTGAGTGAGTGAGTAAGGAAAAGGTACCCTATCTGTAAGTACAAGATCTTGTCATTGTGTTATTGTGTCTGTGTTGATCTGAGGGATCAACCACAGTTCTCACCTTCTCATACCTGTCACAGGTCATAGGTGAGTCGACGGTGAATCAGCGTGTTTATCTGTGTGGTCTCACGGCATTTCACACGTCTGTGAATGTGAGCTTCACACACACCACACAAGAGGGCCACAACACCAACAAGAGGGCCACAACACCAACAAGAGGGCCACAACACCAACAAGAGGGCCAGAACACCAACATGAGGGCCACAACACCACACAAGAGGGCCACACACACACACCAACAAGAGGGCCACACACACACATCAACAAGAGGGCCACAACACCAACAAGAGGGCCACAACACCAACAAGAGGGCCACAACACCAACAAGAGGGCCACAACACCAACATGAGGGCCACAACACCAACAAGAGGGCCACACACACCAACAAGAGGGCCACAACACCAACATGAGGGCCACAACACCAACAAGAGGGCCACAACACCAACAAGAGGGCCAGAACACCAACAAGAGGGCCACAACATCAACAAGAGGGCCACAACACCAACAAGAGGGCCAGAACACCAACATGAGGGCCAGAACACCAACATGAGGGCCACAACACCAACAAGAGGGCCAGAACACCAACAAGAGGGCCAGAACACCAACATGAGGGCCACAACACCAACAAGAGGGCCACAACATCAACAAGAGGGCCACAACACCAACAAGAGGGCCACAACACCAACAAGAGGGCCAGAACACCAACAAGAGGGCCACAACACCAACAAGAGGGCCACACACACACATCAACAAGAGGGCCACAACACCAACAAGAGGGCCACAACATCAACAAGAGGGCCACAACATCAACAAGAGGGCCACAACACCAACAAGAGGGCCACAACATCAACAAGAGGGCCACAACACCAACAAGAGGGCCACAACACCAACAAGAGGGCCAGAACATCAACAAGAGGGCCACAACACCAACAAGAGGGCCACAACACCAACATGAGGGCCACAACACCAACAAGAGGGCCACAACACCAACATGAGGGCCACACACACCAACAAGAGGGCCACAACACCAACATGAGGGCCACAACACCAACAAGAGGGCCACAACACCAACATGAGGGCCACAACACCACACAAGAGGGCCACAACACCAACAAGAGGGCCACACACACCAACAAGAGGGCCACAACACCAACAAGAGGGCCACAACACCAACATGAGGGCCACAACACCAACAAGAGGGCCACAACACCAACAAGAGGGCCACAACACCAACAAGAGGGCCACAACACCAACAAGAGAGCCACAACACCAACAAGAGGGCCACAACACCACACAAGAGGGCCACAACACCAACAAGAGGGCCACACACACCAACAAGAGGGCCACAACACCAACAAGAGGGCCACACACACCAACAAGAGGGCCACAACACCAACAAGAGGGCCACAACACCAACAAGAGGGCCACAACACCAACATGAGGGCCACAACACCAACAAGAGGGCCACAACACCAACATGAGGGCCACAACACCACACAAGAGGGCCACAACACCAACAAGAGGGCCACACACACCAACAAGAGGGCCACAACACCAACAAGAGGGCCACACAACACCAACAAGAGGGCCACAACACCAACAAGAGGGCCACAACACCAACAAGAGGGCCACAACACCAACAAGAGGGCCACAGGGCCACACCAACAAGAGGGCCACACACACCAACAAGAGGGCCACAACACCAACAAGAGGGCCACAACACCAACAAGAGGGCCACAACACCAACAAGAGGGCCACAACACCAACAAGAGGGCCACAACACCAACAAGAGGGCCACAACACCAACAAGAGGGCCACAACACCAACAAGAGGGCCACAACACCAACAAGAGGGCCACAACACCAACAAGAGGGCCACACACACCAACAAGAGGGCCACAACACCAACAAGAGGGCCACACACACCAACAAGAGGGCCACAACACCAACAAGAGGGCCACACCAACACCACACAAGAGGGCCACACCACACCACACAAGAGGGCCACAACACCAACAAGAGGGCCACAACACCAACAAGAGGGCCACACACACCAACAAGAGGGCCACAACACCAACAAGAGGGCCACACACACCAACAAGAGGGCCACACACACCAACAAGAGGGCCACACACACCAACAAGAGGGCCACACACACCAACAAGAGGGCCACACACACCAACAAGGGGGCCACACACACCAACAAGAGGGCCACACACACCAACAAGAGGGCCACACACACCAACAAGAGGGCCACACCAACACCAACAAGAGGGCCACAACACCAACAAGAGGGCCACACACACCAACAAGAGGGCCACAACACCAACAAGAGGGCCACAACACCAACAAGAGGGCCACAACACCAACAAGAGGGCCACAACACCAACAAGAGGGCCACAACACCAACAAGAGGGGCACACACACCAACAAGAGGGCCACAACACCAACAAGAGGGCCACACACACCAACCACACACAAGAGGGCCACACACACCAACAAGAGGGCCACACACACCAACAAGAGGGCCACACACACCAACAAGAGGGCCACACACACCAACAAGAGGGCCACACACACCAACAAGAGGGCCACACACACCAACAAGAGGGCCACACACACCAACAAGAGGGCCACACACACCAACAAGAGGGCCACAACACCAACAAGAGGGCCACAACACCACATGAGGGCCACACCAACAAGAGGGCCACACACACCAACAAGAGGGCCACACAACACCAACAAGAGGGCCACAACACCAACAAGAGGGCCACAACACCAACAAGAGGGCCACAACACCAACAAGAGGGCCACAACACCAACAAGAGGGCCACAACACCAACAAGAGGGCCACAACACCAACAAGAGGGCCACAACACCAACAAGAGGGCCACAACACCAACAAGAGGGCCACAACACCAACAAGAGGGCCACACAAGACACCAACAAGAGGGCCACAACACCAACAAGAGGGCCACAACACCAACAAGAGGGCCACAACACCAACAAGAGGGCCACACACACCAACAAGAGGGCCACACACACCAACAAGAGGGCCACACAACACCAACAAGAGGGCCACAACACCAACAAGAGGGCCACACACACCCAAGAGGGCCACAACACCAACAAGAGGGCCACAACACCAACAAGAGGGCCACAACACCAACAAGAGGGCCACAACACCAACAAGAGGGCCACAACACCAACAAGAGGGCCACACACACCAACAAGAGGGCACACACAACACCACACAAGAGGGCCACAACACCAACAAGAGGGCCAGGGCCACACACCAACAAGAGGGCCACACACACCAACAAGAGGGCCACACACACCAACAAGAGGGCCACAACACCAACAAGAGGGCCACACACACCAACAAGAGGGCCACACACACCAACAAGAGGGCCACAACACCAACAAGAGGGCCACAACACCAACAAGAGGGCCACACACACCAACAAGAGGGCCACACACACCAACAAGAGGGCCACACACACCAACAAGAGGGCCACACACACCAACAAGAGGGCCACAACACCAACAAGAGGGCCACAACACCAACAAGAGGGCCACACACACCAACAAGAGGGCACACAACACCAACAAGAGGGCCACAACACCAACAAGAGGGCCACAACACCAACAAGAGGGCCACAACACCAACAAGAGGCCACAACACCAACAAGAGGGCCACAACACCAACAAGAGGGCCACACACACCAACAAGAGGGCCACAACACCAACAAGAGGGCCACAACACCACAACACCAACAAGAGGGCCACAACACCAACAAGAGGGCCACACACACCAACAAGAGGGCCACAACACCAACAAGAGGACCACAACACCAACAAGAGGGCCACACACACCATCAAGAGGGCCACAACACCAACAAGAGGACCACAACACCAACAAGAGGGCCACAACACCAACAAGAGGGCCACAACACCAACAAGAGGGCCACAACACCAACAAGAGGGCCACAACACCAACAAGAGGGCCACAACACCAACAAGAGGGCCAACAACACCAACAAGAGGGCCACAACACCAACAAGAGGGCCACACACACCAACAAGAGAGCCACACACACCAACAAGAGGGCCACACACACCAACAAGAGGGCCACAACACCAACAAGAGGGCCACACACACCAACAAGAGGGCCACAACACCAACAAGAGGGCCACAACACCAACAAGAGGGCCACACAACACCAACAAGAGGGCCACACACACCAACAAGAGAGCCACACACACCAACAAGAGGCCACACACACCAACAAGAGGGCCACAACACCAACAAGAGGGCCACACACACCAACAAGAGGGCCACAACACCAACAAGAAGCCACACACACCAACAAGAGGGCCACACACACCAACAAGAGGGCCACACACCAACAAGAGGGCCACACACACCAACAAGAGGGCCACACACACCAACAAGAGGGCCACACACACCAACAAGAGGGCCACAACACCAACAAGAGGGCCACAACACCAACAAGAGGGCCACAACACCAACAAGAGGAGCCACACACACCAACAAGAGGGCCACACACACCAACAAGAGGCCACACACACCAACAAGAGGGCCACACACCAACAAGAGGGCCACACACCAACAAGAGGGCCACACACACCAACAAGAGGGCCACACACACCAACAAGAGGGCCACACACACCAACAAGAGGGCCACACACACCAACAAGAGGGCCACACACACCAACAAGAGGGCCACACACCAACAAGAGGGCCACAACACCAACAAGAGGGCCACACACACCAACAAGAGGGCCACACACACCAACAAGAGGGCCACACACACCAACAAGAGGGCCACACACACCAACAAGAGGGCCACACACACCAACAAGAGGGCCACACACACCAACAAGAGGGCCACACACACCAACAAGAGGGCCACACACACCAACAAGAGGGCCACAACACCAACAAGAGGGCCACACACACCAACAAGAGGGCCACACACACCAACAAGAGGGCCACACACACCAACAAGAGGGCCACACACACCAACAAGAGGGCCACACACACCAACAAGAGAGCCACACACACCAACAAGAGGGCCACACACACCAACAAGAGGGCCACACACACCAACAAGAGGGCCACACACACCAACAAGAGGCCACAACACCAGCCACACACACCAACAAGAGGGCCACAACACCAACAAGAGGGCCACACACACCAACAAGAGGGCCACAACACCAACAAGAGGGCCACACACACCAACAAGAGGGCCACACACACCAACAAGAGGGCCACACACACCAACAAGAGGGCCACACACACCAACAAGAGGGCCACACACACCAACAAGAGGGCCACACACACCAACAAGAGGGCCACACACACCAACAAGAGGGCCAACAAGAGGGCCACACACACCAACAAGAGGGCCACAACACCAACAAGAGGGCCACACACACCAACAAGAGGGCCACAACACCAACAAGAGGGCCACACACACCAACAAGAGGGCACACACCAACACCAACAAGAGGGCCACACACACCAACAAGAGGGCCACACACACCAACAAACAAGAGGGCCACACACACCAACAAGAGGGCCACACACACCAACAAGAGGGCCACACACACCAACAAGAGGGCCACACACACCAACAAGAGGGCCACACACCAACAAGAGGGCCACACACACCAACAAGAGGGCCACACACACCAACAAGAGGGCCACAACACCAACAAGAGGGCCACAACACCAACAAGAGGGCCACACACACCAACAAGAGGGCCACACACCAGGGCCACAACACCAACAAGAGGGCCACAACACCAACAAGAGGGCCACCACACCAACAAGAGGGCCACAACACCAACAAGAGGGCCACAACACCAACAAGAGGGCCACAACACCAACAAGAGGGCCACAACACCAACAAGACACAACACCAACAAGAGGGCCACAACACCAACAAGAGGGCCACACACACCAACAAGAGGGCCACACACACCAACAAGAGGGCCACAACACCAACAAGAGGGCCACAACACCAACAAGAGGCCACACACACCAACAAGAGGGCCACAACACCAACAAGAGGGCCACAACACCAACAAGAGGGCCACAACACCAACAAGAGGGCCACACACCAACAAGAGGGCCACACACACCAACAAGAGGGCCACACACACCAACAAGAGGGCCACACACACCAACAAGAGGGCCACACACCAACAAGAGGGCCACACACACCAACAAGAGGGCCACACACACCAACAAGAGGGCCACACACACCAACAAGAGGGCCACCACACCAACAAGAGGGCCACACACACCAACAAGAGGGCCACACACACCAACAAGAGGGCCACACACACCAACAAGAGGGCCACACCAACACCAACAAGAGGGCCACACACACCAACAAGAGGGCCACACACACCAACAAGAGGGCCACACACACCAACAAGAGGGCCACAACACCAACAAGAGGGCCACACACACCAACAAGAGGGCCACACACACCAACAAGAGGGCCACAACACCAACAAGAGGGCCACACACACCAACAAGAGGGCCACAACAAGAGGGCCACACCAACAAGAGGGCCACAACACCAACAAGAGGGCCACACACACCAACAAGAGGGCCACACACACCAACAAGAGGGCCACACACACCAACAAGAGGGCCACACACACCAACAAGAGGGCCACAACACCAACAAGAGGGCCACAACACCAACAAGAGGGCCACACAACACCAACAAGAGGGCCACAACACCAACAAGAGGGCCACACACACCAACAGGGCCACAACACCAACAAGAGGGCCACACACACCAACAAGAGGGCCACACAACACCAACAAGAGGGCCACACACACCAACAAGAGGGCCACACAACACCAACAAGAGGGCCACACAACACCAACAAGAGGGCCACACACACCAACAAGAGGGCCACAACACCAACAAGAGGGCCACACACACCAACAAGAGGGCCACACAACACCAACAAGAGGGCCACACACACCAACAAGAGGGCCACACACACCAACAAGAGGGCCACACACACCAACAAGAGGGCCACAACACCAACAAGAGGGCCCACAACACCAACAAGAGGGCACACACACCAACAAGAGGGCCACAACACCAACAAGAGGGCCACAACACCAACAAGAGGGCCACACACACCAACAAGAGGGCAACACAACAAGACACCAACAAGAGGGCCACACACACCAACAAGAGGGCCACACACACCAACAAGAGAGCCACACACACCAACAAGAGAGCCACACACACCAACAAGAGGGCCACACACACCAACAAGAGGGCCACAACACCAACAAGAGGGCCACAACACCAACAAGAGGGCCACAACACCAACAAGAGGGCCACACACACCAACAAGAGGGCCACAACACCAACAAGAGGGCCACAACACCAACAAGAGGGCCACAACACCAACAAGAGGGCCACAACACCAACAAGAGGGCCACAACACCAACAAGAGGGTCACACACACCAACAAGAGGGCCACACACACCAACAAGAGGGCCACACAAGACACCAACAAGAGGGCCACAACACCAACAAGAGGGCCACAACACCAACAAGAGGGCCACAACACCAACAAGAGGGCCACACACACCAACAAGAGGGCCACACACACCAACAAGAGGGCCACAACCAACAAGAGGGCCACACACACCAACAAGAGGGCCACAACACCAACAAGAGGGCCACAACACCAACAAGAGGGCCACACACACCAACAAGAGGGCCACACACACCAACAAGAGGGCCACAACACCAACAAGAGGGCCACACACACCAACAAGAGGGCCACACACACCAACAAGAGGGCCACAACACCAACAAGAGGGCCACACACACCAACAAGAGGGCCACAACACCAACAAGAGGGCCACAACACCAACAAGAGGGCACACACCAACAGGGCCACACACACCAACAGAGGGCCACACACACCAACAAGAGGGCCACACACACCAACAAGAGGGCCACACACACCAACAAGAGGGCCACACACACCAACAAGAGGGCCACACACACCAACAAGAGGGCCACACACACCAACAAGAGGGCCACACCAACACCAACACCAGAGAGGGCCACACACACCAACAAGAGGGCCACAGAGGGCCACACCAACAAGAGGGCCACAACACCAACAAGAGGGCCACACACACCAACAAGAGGGCCACACACACCAACAAGAGGGCCACAACACCAACAAGAGGGCCACACACACCAACAAGAGGGCCACACACACCAACAAGAGGGCCACACACACCAACAAGAGGGCCACACACACCACAAGAGGGCCACAACAACAAGAGGGCCACAACACCAACAAGAGGGCCACAACACCAACAAGAGGGCCACACACACCAACAAGAGAGCCACACACACCAACAAGAGGACCACAACACCAACAAGAGGGCCACAACACCAACAAGAGGGCCACAACACCAACAAGAGGGCCACAACACCAACAAGAGGGCCACAACACCAACAAGAGGGCCACAACACCAACAAGAGGGTCACACACACCAACAAGAGGGCCACACACACCAACAAGAGGGCCACACACACCAACAAGAGGGCCACACACACCAACAAGAGGGCCACAACACCAACAAGAGGGCCACACACACCAACAAGAGGGCCACACACACCAACACACACACCAACAAGAGGGCCACAACACCAACAAGAGGGCCACAACACCAACAAGAGGGCCACACACACCAACAAGAGAGCCACACACACCAACAAGAGAGCCACACACACCAACAAGAGGGCCACACACACCAACAAGAGAGCCACACACACCAACAAGAGGGCCACACACACCAACAAGAGGGCCACACACCAACAAGAGGGCCACACACACCAACCACCGGGCCACACACACCAACAAGAGGGCCACACACACCAACAAGAGGGCCACACACACACCAACAAGAGGGCCACACACACCAACAAGAGGGCCACAACACCAACAAGAGGGCCACAACACCAACAAGAGGGCCACAACACCAACAAGAGGGCCACAACACCAACAAGAGGGCCACAACACCAACAAGAGGGCCACACACACCAACAAGAGGGCCACACACACCAACAAGAGGGCCACAACACCAACAAGAGGGCCACACACACCAACAAGAGGGCCACACACACCAACAAGAGGGCCACACACACCAACAAGAGAGCCACACACACCAACAAGAGGGCCACACACACCAACAAGAGGGCCACACACACCAACAAGACACAGGGCCACACAACAACAAGGGCCACACACACCAACAAGAGGGCCACAACACCAACAAGAGGGCCACAACACCAACAAGAGGGCCACAACACCAACAAGAGGGCCACAACACCAACAAGAGGGCCACAACACCAACAAGAGGGCCACAACACCAACAAGAGGGCCACAACACCAACAAGAGGGCACACCAACAAGAGGGCCACAACACCAACAAGAGGGCCACACACACCAACAAGAGGGCCACACACACCAACAAGAGGGCCACACACACCAACAAGAGGGCCACACACACCAACAAGAGGGCAACAAGAGGGCCAACACCAACAAGAGGGCCACACACATCAACAAGAGGGCCACACACACCAACAAGAGGGCCACACACACCAACAAGAGGGCCACAACACCAACAAGAGGGCCACACACACCAACAAGAGGGCCACACACACCAACAAGAGGGCCACACACACCAACAAGAGGGCCACAACACCAACAAGAGGGCCACACACACCAACAAGAGGGCCACAACACCAACAAGAGGGCCACAACACCAACAAGAGGGCCACAACACCAACAAGAGGGCCACAACACCAACAAGAGGGCCACACACACCAACAAGAGGGCCACAACACCAACAAGAGGGCCACACACACCAACAAGAGGGCCACACACACCAACAAGAGGGCCACACACACCAACAAGAGGGCCACACACACCAACAAGAGGGCCACACACACCAACAAGAGGGCCACAACACCAACAAGAGGGCCACACACACCAACAAGAGGGCCACACACCAACAAGAGGGCCACAACACCAACAAGAGAGCCACACACACCAACAAGAGGGCCACACACACCAACAAGAGGGCCACACACACCAACAAGAGGGCCACACACACCAACAAGAGGGCCACAACACCAACAAGAGGGCCACAACACCAACAAGAGGGCCACAACACCAACAAGAGGGCCACAACACCAACAAGAGGGCCACACACACCAACAAGAGGGCCACAACACCAACAAGAGGGCCACACACACCAACAAGAGGGCCACACACATCAACAAGAGGGCCACACATCAACAAGAGGGCCACACACACCAACAAGAGGGCCACAACACCAACAAGAGGGCCACAACACCAACAGGAGAGCCACACACACCAACAAGAGGGCCACACACACCAACAAGAGGGCCACACACACCAACAAGAGGGCCACACACACCAACAAGAGGGCCACACACACCAACAAGAGGGCCACAACACCAACAAGAGGGCCACACACACCAACAAGAGGGCCACACACACCAACAAGAGGGCCACACACACCAACAAGAGGGCCACACACACCAACAAGAGGGCCACACACATCAACAAGAGGGCCACACACATCAACAAGAGGGCCACAACACCAACAAGAGGGTCACACACACCAACAAGAGGGCCACACACACCAACAAGAGGGCCACACACACCAACAAGAGGGCCACACACACCAACAAGAGGGCCACACACACCAACAAGAGGGTCACACACACCAACAAGAGGGCCACACCACCAACAAGAGGGCCACAACACCAACAAGAGGGCCACACACACCAACAAGAGGGCCACACACACCAACAAGAGGGTCACAACACCAACAAGAGGGCCACAACACCAACAAGAGGGCCACAACACCAACAAGAGGGCCACACACACCAACAAGAGGGCCACAACACCAACAAGAGGGCCACAACACCAACAAGAGGGCCACACACACCAACAAGAGGGCCACAACACCAACAAGAGGGCCACACACACCAACAAGAGGGCCACACACACCAACAAGAGGGCCACAACACCAACAAGAGGGCCACACACACCAACAAGAGGGCCACACACACCAACAAGAGGGCCACAACACCAACAAGAGGGCCACAACACCAACAAGAGGGCCACAACACCAACAAGAGGGCCACACACACCAACAAGAGGGCCACAACACCAACAAGAGGGCCACAACACCAACAAGAGGGCCACACACACCAACAAGAGGGCCACACACACCAACAAGAGGGCCACACACACCAACAAGAGGGCCACACACACCAACAAGGGGCCACACACACCAACAAGAGGGCCACACACACCAACAAGAGGGCCACACACACCAACAAGAGAACCACAACACCAACAAGAGGGCCACACACACCAACAAGAGAGCCACACACACCAACAAGAGGGCCACAACACCAACAAGAGGGCCACACACACCAACAAGAGGGTCACAACACCAACAAGAGGGCCACACAACACTAACAAGAGGGCCACACACACCAACAAGAGGGCCACAACACCAACAAGAGGGCCACACACACCAACAAGAGGGTCACAACACCAACAAGAGGGCCACAACACCAACAAGAGGGCCACACACACCAACAAGAGGGCCACACACATCAACAAGAGGGCCACACCACCAACAAGAGGGCCACACACCAACAAGAGGGCCACACACACCAACAAGAGGGCCACAACACCAACAAGAGGGCCACACAACACCAACAAGAGGGCCACACACACCAACAAGAGGGCCACACCACCAACAAGAGGGCCACAACACCAACAAGAGGGCCACACAACACCAACAAGAGGACCACAACACCAACAAGAGGGCCACACACCAACAAGAGGGCCACACACACTAACAAGAGGGCCACAACACCAACAAGAGGGCCACAACACCAACAAGAGGGCCACAACACCAACAAGAGGGCCACACACACCAACAAGAGGGCCACAACACCAACAAGAGGGCCACACACACCAACAAGAGGGCCACAACACCAACAAGAGGGCCACACAACACCAACAAGAGGGCCACAACACCAACAAGAGGGCCACACACACCAACAAGAGGGCCACAACACCAACAAGAGGGCCACACACACTAACAAGAGGGCCACAACACCAACAAGAGGGCCACAACACCAACAAGAGGGCCACAACACCAACAAGAGGGCCACACACACCAACAAGAGGGCCACAACACCAACAAGAGGGCCACACACACCAACAAGAGGGCCACAACACCAACAGGAGGGCCACACAACACCAACAAGAGGGCCACACCACCAACAAGAGGGCCACAACACCAACAAGAGGACCACAACACCAACAAGAGGGCCACAACACCAACAAGAGGGCCACAACACCAACAAGAGGGCCACAACACCAACAAGAGGGCCACACACACCAACAAGAGGGCCACACACACCAACAAGAGGGCCACAACACCAACAAGAGGGCCACACACACCAACAAGAGGGCCACAACACCAACAAGAGGGCCACACACACCAACAAGAGGGCCACACACACCAACAAGAGAGCCACACCACCAACAAGAGGGCCACAACACCAACAAGAGGGCCACAATACACTGGGAGCAAGGAAGGACGGTGGTGGTGGTGGCAGTAAATCATGGAGCATGGCCTCCCAGACCCGCCTCTCCCGCCATGATATATTTCACCCGTGATGTATCTATCTGACCCCACACCCCACGTCCTCTCTACTCTCCTAGTTGTGCTTGCGGGGGTTGAGCTCTGGCTCTTTGGTCCCGCCTCTCAACTGTCAATCAACAGGTGTACAGGTTCCTGAGCCTATTGGGCTCTATCATATCTACACTTGAAACTGTGTATGGAGTCAGCCTCCACCACATCTCTTCCTAATGCATTCCATTTGTCAACCACTCTGACACTGAAAAAAAATTCTAACGTCTCTATGGCTCATTTGGACACTCAGTTTCCACCTGTGTCCCCTAGTGCGTGTGCCCTTTATGTTAAATAGTCTGTCATTATTTACCCTATCAATTCCTCTGAGAATATTCTATGTGGTGATCATGTCCCCCCTAACTCTTCTGTCTTCCAACGAAGTGAGGTTTAATTCACGTAGTCTCTCCTCGTAGCTCTTACCCCTCAGTTCGGGTACTAGTCTGGTGGCAAACCTCTGAACCTTTTCCAGTTTAGTCTTATGCGTGACTAGATATGGACTCCATGCTGGAGCTGCATACTCCAGGATTGGTCTGACATATGTGGTATATAATGTTCTGAAAGATTCCTTACGCAAGTTTCTAAAGGCCGTTCTTTTGTTAGCCAACCTGGCATATGCCGCTGATGTTATCCTCTTGATATGAGCTTCAGGGGACAGGTCTGGCGTGATATCAACCCCCAAGTCTTTCTCTCTCTCTGACTCTTGAAGTATCTCATCTCCCAAGTGATACATTGTATCTGGTCTCCTGCCCCCTACACCTACCTTCATTACATTACATTTGCTTGAGTTAAACTCTAACAACCATTTGTTCGACCATTCCTGCAGCTTGTCCAGGTCTTCTTGAAGCCTCAAGCTGTCCTCCTCTGTCTTAATCCTTCTCATAATTTTGGCGTCGTATGCAAACATTGAGAAGAATGAGTCTATACCGTCTGGGAGATCATTTACGTATATCAGAAACAGGATAGGTCCAAGCAGAGAACCCTGTGGGACTCCACTGGTGACTTCAGTGGGTGTGTGTGTGTGTGTGTGAGTGTGTGTGACTCTATACAGAGTCTATCTCTCTATAGATAGAGAGATAGACTCTGTATAGAGACTCATTATAGAGACTCTATCAGAACCGGTCCATCAGAACGGCCCATCAGGTGTAAATGATCTTCATATTCAGCGAAATTAGTGGCTCTTGTATTATCCGCATTAGGCTACACCAGTGGACCCCATGTGCTGCATAGAACTACGGATAACTCTATAGAAGAACTGAACCTTTTGGGCACTTATTCAGCATGTATTGGTTGATATATTGTGAGTGCCAATTGTGGGAAATGGTTCTCACCTTCCCTGCAGTCGTGCCATTGAGAGACCGTGTTTTTTAAAGTGTCAAGCTCAATACCTCGGCATTTTCGATTTACATTCAGCCGTAAAACTGTTAAATTCGTTTGCTGAACCCGAGTGTTTTTCTGTTGGAAGTTTTCTGGGCAATTTTTATTTCACACTTACGAACAGTGACATGAAAGAGGAACCTGTGTGTGTTCACTGTGTGTTCACTGTGTGTGTTCACTGTGTGTTCACTGTGTGTGTTCACTGTGTGTGTTTACTGGTTTGTGTGTTCACTGGCCTGTGTGTTCACTGTGTGTGTTTACTGGCCTGTGTGTTCACTGTGTGTTCACTGGCCTGTGTGTTCACTGTGTTCACTGACCTGTGTGTTCACTGACATGTGTGTTCACTGGCCTGTGTGTTCACTGTGTGTTCACTGACCTGTGTGTTCACTGACATGTGTTTTCACTGGCCTGTGTGTTCACTGGCCTGTGTGTTCACTGTGTGTTCACTGGCCTGTGTGTTCACTGTGTGTTCACTGACCTGTGTGTTCACTGACATGTGTGTTCACTGGCCTGTGTGTTCACTGACCTGTGTGTTCACTGTGTGTTCACTGGCCTGTGTGTTCACTGTGTGTTCACTGACCTGTGTGTTCACTGTGTGTGTTTACTGGTCTGTGTGTCACTGGCCTGTGTGTTGACTGACCAGTGTGTTCACTATGTGTTCACTGACCTGTGTGTTCACTGTGTGTTCACTGACCTGTGTGTTCACTGACATGTGTTTTCACTGGCCTGTGTGTTCACTGACCTGTGTGTTCACTGACCTGTGTGTTCACTGTGTGTTCACTGACCTGTGTGTTCACTGACCTGTGTGTTCACTGACCTGTGTGTTCACTGTGTGTTCACTGGCCTGTGTGTTCACTGACATGTGTGTTCACTGGCCTGTGTGTTCACTGACATGTGTGTTCACTGACATGTGTGTTCACTGACATGTGTGTTCACTGACCTGTGTGTTCACTGGCCTGTGTGTTCACTGGTCTGTGTGTCACTGGCCTGTGTGTTCACTGGCCTGTGTGTTCACTGTGTGTTCACTGACCTGTGTGTTCACTGGCCTGTGTGTTCACTGGCCTGTGTGTTCACTGGCCTGTGTGTTCACTGGCCTGTGTGTTCACTGGCCTGTGTGTTCACTGGCCTGTGTGTTCACTGGCATGTGTGTTCACTGGCCTGTGTGTTCACTGTGTGTGTTTACTGGTCTGTGTGTCACTGGTCTGTGTGTTCACTGACCTGTGTGTTCACTGTGTGTTCACTGACCTGTGTGTTCACTGTGTGTTCACTGACCTGTGTGTTCACTGACATGTGTTTTCACTGGCCTGTGTGTTCTCTGACCTGTGTGTTCACTGACCTGTGTGTTCACTGTGTGTTCACTGACCTGTGTGTTCACTGTGTGTTCACTGGCCTGTGTGTTCACTGACATGTGTGTTCACTGGCCTGTGTGTTCACTGACATGTGTGTTCACTGACATGTGTGTTCACTGACATGTGTGTTCACTGACCTGTGTGTTCACTGGCCTGTGTGTTCACTGGCCTGTGTGTTCACTGGCCTGTGTGTTCACTGACCTGTGTGTTCACTGGCCTGTGTGTTCACTGTGTGTTCACTGACCTGTGTGTTCACTGTGTGTTCACTGACCTGTGTGTTCACTGGCCTGTGTGTTCACTGACCTGTGTGTTAACTGACATGTGTGTTCACTGGCCTGTGTGTTCACTGACCTGTGTGTTCACTGGCCTGTGTGTTCACTGACCTGTGTGTTCACTGGCCTGTGTGTTCACTGTGTGTTCAGTGACCTGTGTGTTCACTGTGTGTTTACTGACCTGTGTGTTCACTGACCTGTGTGTTCACTGACCTGTGTGTTCACTGTGTGTTCACTGACCTGTGTGTTCACTGGCCTGTGTGTTCACTGACCTGTGTGTTCACTGACCTGTGTGTTCACTGGCCTGTGTGTTCACTGGCCTGTGTGTTCACTGGCCTGTGTGTTCACTGACCTGTGTGTTAACTGACATGTGTGTTCACTGTATGTTCACTGTGTGTTCACTGACCTGTGTGTTCACTGACATGTGTGTTCACTGTGTGTTCACTGACCTGTGTGTTCACTGGCCTGTGTGTTCACTGGCCTGTGTGTTCACTGGCCTGTGTGTTCACTGACCTGTGTGTTAACTGACATGTGTGTTCACTGTATGTTCACTGTGTGTTCACTGACCTGTGTGTTCACTGGCCTGTGTGTTCACTGACCTGTGTGTTCACTGGCCTGTGTGTTCACTGGCCTGTAGGTTCACTGGCCTGTGTGTTCACTGGCCTGTGAGTTCACTGGCCTGTGTGTTCACTGACCTGTGTCTTCACTGACCTGTGTCTTCACTGGCCTGTGTGTTCACTGGCCTGTGTGTTCACTGGCCTGTGTGTTCACTGGTCTGTGTGTTCACTGGCCTGTGTGTTCACTGGCCTGTGTGTTCACTGACCTGTGTGTTCACTGACCTTGTGTTCACTGGCCTGTGTGTTCACTGGCCTGTGTGTTCACAGTATGTTCACTGTGTGTTCACTGTATGTTCACTGTGTGTTCACTGACCTGTGTGTTCACTAGCCTGTGTGTTCACTGGCCTGTGTGTTCACTGGCCTGTGTGTTCACTGGCCTGTGTGTTCACTGGCCTGTGTGTTCACTGGTCTGTGTGTTCACTGATCTGTGTGTTCACTGGCCTGTGTGTTCACTGGCCTGTGTGTTCACTGACCTGTGTGTTCACTGGCCTGTGTGTTCACTGGCCTGTGTGTTCACTGGTCTATGTGTTCACTGGTCTGTGTGTTCACTGGCCTGTGTGTTCACTGGCCTGTGTGTTCACTGGCCTGTGTGTTCACTGGCCTGTGTGTTCACTGGCCTGTGTGTTCACTGGTCTGTGTGTTCACTGATCTGTGTGTTCACTGGCCTGTGTGTTCACTGACCTGTGTGTTCACTGGCCTGTGTGTTCACTGGCCTGTGTGTTCACTGACATGTGTGTTCACTGGCCTGTGTGTTCACTGACCTGTGTGTTCACTGGCCTGTGTGTTCACTGGCCTGTGTGTTCACTGGCCTGTGTGTTCACTGGCCTGTGTGTTCACTGGCCTGTGTGTTCACTGACCTGTGTGTTCACTGATCTGTGTGTTCACTGGCCTGTGTGTTCACTGGCCTGTGTGTTCACTGGCCTATGTGTTCACTGGCCTGTGTGTTCACTGGCCTGTGTGTTCACTGACATGTGTGTTCACTGTATGTTCACTGTGTGTTCACTGTGTGTTCACCGTGTGTTCACTGGCCTGTGTGTTCACTACCCTGTGTGTTCACTGACCTGTGTGTTCACTCTGTATTCACTGACCTGTGTGTTCACTAACCTGTGTGTTCACTGGCCTGTGTGTTCACTGGCCTGTGTGTTCACTGACCTGTGTGTTCACTGACCTGTGTGTTCACTGACCTGTGTGTTCACTGGCCTGTGTGTTCACTGGCCTGTGTGTTCACTGGCCTGTGTGTTCACTGACCTGTGTGTTTACTGACCTGTGTGTTCACTGTGTGTTCACTGGCCTGTTTGTTCACTGTGTGTTCACTGTGTGTTCACTGACCTGTGTGTTCACTGTGTGTTCACTGGCCTGTGTGTTCACTGTGTGTTCACTGTGTGTTCACTGTGTGTTCACTGTGTGTTCACTGACCTGTGTGTTCACTGTGTGTTGACTGTGTGTTCACTGACCTGTGTGTTCACTAACCTGTGTGTTCACTGAGTGTTCACTGACCTGTGTGTTCACTGTGTGTTAACTGTGTGTTCACTGTGTGTTCTCTGTGAGTTCACTAACCTGTGTGTTCACTGTGTGTTCACTGTGTGTTCACTGTATGTTCACTGTGTGTTCACTGTATGTTCACTGTGTGTTCACTGTATGTTCACTGTGTGCTCACTGTGTGTTCACTGTGTGTTCACTAACCTGTGTGTTCACTAACCTGTGTGTTCACTGTGTGTTCACTGTGTGTTCACTGTATGTTCACTGTGGGTTCACTGTGTGTTCACTGTATGTTCACTGTGTGTTCACTGTGTGTTCACTGTGTGTTCACTGTATGTTCACTGTGTGTTCACTGTGCGTTCACTGTGTGTTCACTAACCTGTGTGTTCACTTTGTGTTCACTGTGTGTTCACTAACCTGTGTGTTCACTGTGTGTTCACTGTCTGTTCACTGTGTGTTCACTAACCTGTGTGTTCACTGTGTGTTCACTAACCTGTGTGTTCACTGTGTGTTCACTGTGTGTTCACTAACCTGTGTGTTCACTGTGTGTTCACTAACCTGTGTGTTCACTGTGTGTTCACTAACCTCTGTGTTCACTGTGTGTTCTCTGTGTGTTCACTAACCTGTGTGTTCACTGTGTGTTCACTGTGTGTTCACTTTTTGTTCTCTAACCTGTGTTCACTTTTTGTTCTCTAACCTGTGTGTTCACTGTGTGTTCACTGTGTGTTCACTGTGTGTTCACTAACCTGTGTGTTCACTAACCTGTGTGTTCACTAACCTGTGTGTTCGTGTGTTCACTAACCTGTTAAAAAACCAATCTCTCACCTAGTATATATTTACATGGTGATCTCAGACTTGTTTAATCCTCGTCATTCCTTAACAAACTTAGAATTTCATATTTGTTATGTGTTTGTCTGTCCTTATCTGCCCCCAGGCGCTCCATCTCCTTGTCTGTTATTCCCGCCTCCATCAGCACGTCCTCCATCAGCTCTCCCTCTTCCTCTCACTGTGGTACAGTTAGCATCCTTCTCTCTTACTTCAGCATCCCTTCTCTAACCTAACTAACATAACTAACCTAACTAACCTAACTATCCTAACTAACCTAACTAACTAAAGCTAAGTAACCTCGTTCTGACGGTCGTATTTCAACTCTCATTACGTATCTCTGACTCCTTTGCGTTTTTAGGTTTTACTTACGTCCACTATTTATACCCCCCGACGGTATCTTGAATGGAGTGATCATGTCTCATCTGTTCTATTTTTCCAGCTATGGTCGTATAGTTGAATTATCTTATTGCTAACTTTGGCTCTTTAGGAGGAAGGAGTCGACCCACCGCCACCACTCTACCAGCCTGGAGTCGACCCACCACCACCACTCTACCAGCCTGGAGTCGACCCACCACCACCACCACTCTACCAGCCAGGAGTCGACCCACCACCACCACTCTACCAGCCAGGAGTTGACCCACCACCACCACTCTACCAGCCAGGACTCGACCCATCACCACCACTCCACCAGCCAGGAGTCGACCCACCACCACCACTCTACCAGCCAGGAGTCGACCCACCACCACCACTCTACCAGCCAGGAGTCGACCCACCACCACCACTCTACCAGCCAGGAGTCGACCCACCACCACCACTCTACCAGCCAGGAGTCGACCCATCACCGCCACCACTCTACCAGCCAGGAGTCGACCCACCACCACCACACTACCAGCCAGGAGTCGACCCATCACCACCACCCTACCAGCCAGGACTCGACCCCATCTCCCAATCCTGGGAATTTGATTAAATTTATTCCACTCTAGTCAGCACAATTGTAGAATTGGATGCTGTCTAATCCTGGTCGGGGGATTAGAATTTATCAAGGAACTGGGAACTATAGATGGAATTAATAGAATTAAAACTGACGTAGGAATCTTGGGTAGTTCCGTCGTGACAGTTCTGTCCTGACAGCTGCGTTATGACAGCTCTGGCATGACAGTGTGGGGGTGTTATGACAGCTCTGGCATGACAGTGTGGGGGGGTGTTATGACAGCTCTGGCATGACAGTGTGGGGGGGGGTTATGACAGCTCTGGCATGACAGTGTGGGGGTGTTATGACAGCTCTGGCATGACAGTGTGGGGGTGTTATGACAGCTCTGGCATGACAGTGTGGGGGGGTGTTATGACAGCTCTGGAATGACAGTGGGGGGGGTGTTATGACAGCTCTGGCATGACAGTGTGGGGGTGTTATGACAGCTCTGGCATGACAGTGTGGGGGTGTTATGACAGCTCTGGCATGACAGTGTGGGGGGGTGTTATGACAGCTCTGGCATGACAGTGTGGGGGGAGGGGGTGTTATGACAGCTCTGGCATGACAGTGGGGGGGTGTTATGACAGCTCTGACATGACAGTGGGGGGGTGTTATGACAGCTCTGGCATGACAGTGTGGGGGTGTTATGACAGCTCTGGCATGACAGTGGGGGGGTGTTATGACAGCTCTGGCATGACAGTGGGGGGTGTTATGACAGCTCTGGCATGACAGTGTGGGGGTGTTATGACAGCTCTGGCATGACAGTGTGGGGGTGTTATGACAGCTCTGGCATGACAGTGTGGGGGGGGTGTTATGACAGCTCTGGCATGACAGTGGGGGGTGTTATGACAGCTCTGGCATGACAGTGGGGGGGGTGTTATGACAGCTCTGGCATGACAGTGTGGGTGGGTGTTATGACAGCTCTGGCATGACAGTGTGGGGGTGTTATGACAGCTCTGACATGACAGTGTGGGGGGGTGTTATGACAGCTCTGGCATGACAGTGTGGGGGGTGTTATGACAGCTCTGACATGACAGTGGGGGGGGTGTAATGACAGCTCTAGCATGACAGTGGGGGGGTGTTATGACAGCTCTGGCATGACAGTGGGGGGTGTTATGACAGCTCTGGATGACAGTGTGAGGGGGGTGTTATGACAGCTCTGGCATGACAGTGTGAGGGGGTTATGACAGCTCTGGCATGACAGTGGGGGTGTTATGACAGCTCTGGCATGACAGTGTGAGGGGGTTATGACAGCTCTGGCATGACAGTGTGGGGGGTGTTATGACAGCTCTGGCATGACAGTGTGAGGGGGTTATGACAGCTCTGGCATGACAGTGTGAGGGGGTTATGACAGCTCTGGCATGACAGTGGGGGGGTGTTATGACAGCTCTGGCATGACAGTGGGGGGGGGGGTGTTATGACAGCTCTGGCATGACAGTGGGGGGGTGTTATGACAGCTCTGGCATGACAGTGTGGGAGGGGGTGTTATGACAGCTCTGGCATGACAGTGGGGGGGTGTTATGACAGCTCTGGCATGACAGTGGGGGGTGTTATGACAGCTCTGGCATGACAGTGTGAAGGGTGTTATGACAGCTCTGGCATGACAGTGGGGGGGTGTTATGACAGCTCTGGCATGACAGTGGGGGGGTGTTATGACAGCTCTGGCATGACAGTGGGGGGGTGTTATGACAGCTCTGGCATGACAGTGTGGGGGTGTTATGACAGCTCTGGCATGACAGTGGGGGGGTGTTATGACAGCTCTGGCATGACAGTGGGGAGGTGTTATGACAGCTCTGGCATGACAGTGTGAGGGGGTTATGACAGCTCTGGCATGACAGTGGGGGGGGGTGTTATGACAGCTCTGGCATGACAGTGTGGGGGGCGTTATGACAGCTCTGGCATGACAGTGGGGGGGTGTTATGACAGCTCTGGCATGACAGTGGGGGGTGTTATGACAGCTCTGGCATGACAGTGGGGGGTGTTATGACAGCTCTGGCATGACAGTGTGGGGGTTATGACAGCTCTGGCATGACAGTGGGGGGGTGTTATGACAGCTCTGGCATGACAGTGGTGGGGTGTTATGACAGCTCTGGCATGACAGTGGTGGGGTGTTATGACAGCTCTGGCATGACAGTGGGGGGGTGTTATGACAGCTCTGGCATGACAGTGTGGGGGGTGTTATGACAGCTCTGGCATGACAGTGTGGGGGGTGTTATGACAGCTCTGGCATGACAGTGGGGGGGGTGTTATGACAACTCTGGCATGACAGTGTGGGGGGGGGTTATGACTGCTCTGGCATGACAGTGGGGGGTGTTATGACAACTCTGGCATGACAGTGGGGGGGTGTTATGACAGCTCTGGCATGACAGTGGGGGGGTGTTATGACAGCTCTGGCATGACAGTGGTGGAGTGTTATGACACCTCTGGCATGACAGTGGTGGGGTGTTATGACAGCTCTGGCATGACAGTGTGAGGGGGTTATGACAGCTCTGGCATGACAGTGTGAGGGGGTTATGACAGCTCTGGCATGACAGTGGGGGTGTTATGACAGCTCTGGCATGACAGTGTGAGGGGGTTATGACAGCTCTGGCATGACAGTGTGGGGGGTGTTATGACAGCTCTGGCATGACAGTGTGAGGGGGTTATGACAGCTCTGGCATGACAGTGTGAGGGGGTTATGACAGCTCTGGCATGACAGTGGGGGGGTGTTATGACAGCTCTGGCATGACAGTGGGGGGGGGTGTTATGACAGCTCTGGCATGACAGTGGGGGGGTGTTATGACAGCTCTGGCATGACAGTGTGGGAGGGGGTGTTATGACAGCTCTGGCATGACAGTGGGGGGGTGTTATGACAGCTCTGGCATGACAGTGGGGGGTGTTATGACAGCTCTGGCATGACAGTGTGAAGGGTGTTATGACAGCTCTGGCATGACAGTGGGGGGGTGTTATGACAGCTCTGGCATGACAGTGGGGGGGTGTTATGACAGCTCTGGCATGACAGTGGGGGGGTGTTATGACAGCTCTGGCATGACAGTGTGGGGGGTGTTATGACAGCTCTGGCATGACAGTGGGGGGGTGTTATGACAGCTCTGGCATGACAGTGGGGAGGTGTTATGACAGCTCTGGCATGACAGTGTGAGGGGGTTATGACAGCTCTGGCATGACAGTGGGGGGGGGGTGTTATGACAGCTCTGGCATGACAGTGTGGGGGGCGTTATGACAGCTCTGGCATGACAGTGGGGGGGTGTTATGACAGCTCTGGCATGACAGTGGGGGGTGTTATGACAGCTCTGGCATGACAGTGGGGGGTGTTATGACAGCTCTGGCATGACAGTGTGGGGGTTATGACAGCTCTGGCATGACAGTGGGGGGGTGTTATGACAGCTCTGGCATGACAGTGGTGGGGTGTTATGACAGCTCTGGCATGACAGTGGTGGGGTGTTATGACAGCTCTGGCATGACAGTGGGGGGGTGTTATGACAGCTCTGGCATGACAGTGTGGGGGGTGTTATGACAGCTCTGGCATGACAGTGTGGGGGGTGTTATGACAGCTCTGGCATGACAGTGGGGGGGTGTTATGACAACTCTGGCATGACAGTGTGGGGGGGGGTTATGACAGCTCTGGCATGACAGTGGGGGGTGTTATGACAACTCTGGCATGACAGTGGGGGGGTGTTATGACAGCTCTGGCATGACAGTGGGGGGGTGTTATGACAGCTCTGGCATGACAGTGGTGGAGTGTTATGACACCTCTGGCATGACAGTGGTGGGGTGTTATGACAGCTCTGGCATGACAGTGGGGGGGTGTTATGACAGCTCTGGCATGACAGTGTGGGGGGTGTTATGACAGCTCTGGCATGACAGTGTGGGGGGTGTTATGATAGCTCTGGCATGACAGTGGGGGGTGTTATGACAGCTCTGGCATGACAGTGTGGGGGGTTATGACAGCTCTGGCATGACAGTGTGGGGGGTGTTATGACAGCTCTGGCATGACAGTGGGGGGTGTTATGACAGTTCTGGCATGACAGTGTGGGGGTATTATGACAGCTCTGGCCTGACAGTGGGGGGGTGTTATGACAGCTCTGGCATGACAGTGTGGGGGTGTTATGACAGCTCTGGCATGACAGTGGGGGGGGTGTTATGACAGCTCTGGCATGACAGTGTGAAGGGTGTTATGACAGCTCTGGCATGACAGTGGGGGGGTGTTATGACAGCTCTGGCATGACAGTGGGGGGGTGTTATGACAGCTCTGGCATGACAGTGGGGGGTGTTATGACAGCTCTGGCATGACAGTGGGGGGGGTGTTATGACAGCTCTGGCATGACAGTGGGGGGTCGTTATGACAGCTCTGGCATGACAGTGTGGGGGCGTTATGACAGCTCTGGCATGACAGTGTGGGGGGGGGGGGTGTTGTGACAGCTCTGGCATGACAGTGTGGGGGGTTATGACAGCTCTGGCATGACAGTGGGGGGCGTTATGACAGCTCTGGCATGACAGTGTGGGGGCGTGATGACAGCTCTGGCATGATAGTGGGGGGGTGTTATGACAGCTCTGGCATGACAGTGGGGGGGTGTTATGACAGCTCTGGCATGACAGTGGGGGGCGTTATGACAGCTCTGGCATGACAGTGTGGGGGCGTGATGACAGCTCTGGCATGACAGTGGGGGGCGTTATGACAGCTCTGGCATGACAGTGTGGGGGCGTGATGACAGCTCTAGCATGACAGTGGGGGGGTGTTATGACAGCTCTGGCATGACAGTGGAGGGGTGTTATGACAGCTCTGGCATGACAGTGGGGGGGTGTTATGACAGCTCTGGCATGACAGTGGGGGGGTGTTATGACAGCTCTGGCATGACAGTGGGGGGGTGTTATGACAGCTCTGGCATGACAGTGGGGGGGTGTTATGACAGCTCTGGCATGACAGTGGGGGGGTGTTATGACAGCTCTGGCATGACAGTGTGGGGGCGTGATGACAGCTCTGGCATGACAGTGGGGGGGTGTTATGACAGCTCTGGCATGACAGTGGAGGGGTGTTATGACAGCTCTGGCATGACAGTGGGGGGGTGTTATGACAGCTCTGGCATGACAGTGGGGGGGTGTTATGACAGCTTATTCCTTAACAGGAACCCACTCTGGAAAAGCTTTGTGTGTGTGTGTTATTCCGTCATTTGCATATTGTTGTGAGGTATAAAACAGGAGGGGACACTGCTCACAGGAGGGCAGTAGAAATATCTTCGGCGGCGTCCTGGCTCTAGCTCCCTCCCCCCGCCTCTATCCTTCCATCACCCAGGCTGAACCTACACACATGCACACACATGCTGCCAACTAAGTGCACAGACACATCAGGAGAAAGACAACAGTGAAGGAACAGGTAATGAAACTGAGGATAGGGGCAGACAGAGTCACTACAAACGACAAAGAAGTGTGCGAGGAACTCAATATGAAATTCCAGGAAGTCTTCACATTAGAGCAATGAGAAGTTTCAGAGATAAGAGAAGGAATAATTTACCAGGCACCACTGGAAGATTTTGAGATTATCAGCGGGGAAGTAAGAAAGTGTTTACTAGAGTTGGATGTGACAAAGGCTATAGGCCCAGATGGAATATCACCATGGATACTAAAGGAAGGAGCAAGAGAACTGAGCCTACCACTCTCCATAGTGTATAACAAATCACTGGCAACAGGTGATCTGCCAGATATTTGGAAAGCAGCTAACGTAGTCCCGATATACAAGAAAGGGGATAGACAGGAGGCACTGAACTACAGGCCAGTGTCCCTAACCTGCATACCATGCAAGCTGATGGAGAAGATTGTGCGAAAAAAACTAGTGGAGCATCTGGAGCGAAGGAACTTTGTAACACAGCATCAACATGGGTTCAGGGATGGCAGGTCCTGCCTCACAGGGTTACTTGAATTCTACGACCAGGCAAAAAAATAAGGCAAGAAAGAGAAGGGTGGGTAGACTGCATATTTTTGGATTGTCAGAAAGCCTTTGATACAGTGCCACACAAGAGGCTAGTGCGAAAGTTGGAGATGCAGGCTGGAGTGAGAGGGAAGGTACTCCGGTGGATAGAGGAATACCTAAGCAACAGGAGACAACGAGTCAGTGTGAGGGGTGAGGTCTCAGATTGGCGAGACGTTACAAGTGGAGTACCGCAGGGGTCAGTCCTTGGACCTATACTGTTTCTGATATATGTAAATGATCTCCCAGAGGGTATAGATTCGTTCCTCTTAATGTTTGCTAATGATGCAAAAATTATGTGGAGGATTAAAACGGAGGAAGATAGTAGGAGGCTACAAGATGACCTAGACAGACTGAGTGAATGGTCCAACAAATGGCTGTTGAAGTTCAACCCGAGTAAATGTAAAGTAATGAAACTAGGTGGTGGAAATAGGAGGCCAAACACAGGATACAGAATAGGAGATGAAGTACTTAATGAAACAGACAGAGAGAAAGATCTAGGAGTTGATATCACACCAAACCTGTCTCCTGAAGCCCACATAAAGAGAATAACGTCTGCGGCATATGCGAGGCTGGCTAACATCAGAACAGCGTTCAGGAACCTGTGTAAGGAATCATTCAGAATCTTGTACACCACATATGTAAGACCAATCCTGGAGTATGCGGCCCCAGCATGGAGCCCGTACCTTGTCAAGCACAAGACGAAGCTGGAAAAAGTCCAAAGGTATGCTACTGGACTAATCCCAGAACTAAGAGGTATGAGTTACGAGGAAAGGCTGCGGGAAATGCACCTTACGACACTGGAAGACAGAAGAGTAAGGGGAGACATGATCACAACCTACAAAATCCTGTGGGGAATTGACAGGGTAGATAAAGATAAGCTATTCAACACAGGTGGGACGCGAACAAGGGGACACAGGTGGAAGCTGAGTACCCACATGAGCCACAAAGACATTAGAAAGAACTTTTTCAGTGTCAGAGTGGTTGACAAATGGAATGCATTAGGCAGTGATGTGGTGGAGGCTGACTCCATACACAGTTTCAAGTGTAGATATGATAGAGTCCAATAGGCTCAGGAACCTGTACACCAGTTGATTGACAGTTGAGAGGCGGGACCAAAGAGCCAAAGCTCAACCACACACACTCACCGCTGCACTAAAATACTCGACAAACCTCCTAACCAGTCAACGAGCACTTGAAAACCCTTGACAGGTTATGCAAGAAGCCGCCAATTCTTGACAGGTGAGCGCTGTTGAATCTACCATTGCACAGTTGCCCATGGGAGAATATATTATCCTGACTGTGTGAGTGATTATTAGAGCGTTGTGTAGCGTCACTCGGGGTCCAGTGGACACAAAGTGTTGGCTTCTGTGGAGTATGTTGTCTATTACAGGTGAGACTCCATGTGTTGCTTGTGTAACTGTGAGTGTTGCGAAGTGTTCTCCTATAGTGCTATGGTTCTTATGTTACAGGGATTAACGCCATAACCTGCATAGGACTTACCGAATACAGCAGACATAGGACTTAATGAATACAGCAGACAAAGGACTTACCGAATACAGCAGACATAGGACTTACCGAATACAGCAGACATAGGACTTAATGAATACAGCAGACATAGGACTTACCGAATACAGCAGACATAGGACTTACCGAATACAGCAGACACAGGACTTACCGAATACAGCAGACATAGGACTTAATGAATACAGCAGACATAGGACTTAATGAATACAGCAGACATAGGACTTACCGAATACAGCAGACATAGGACTTAATGAATACAGCAGACATAGGACTTAATGAATACAGCAGACATAGGACTTAATGAATACAGCAGACATAGGACTTAATGAATACAGCAGACATAGGACTTAATGAATACAGCAGACATAGGACTTACCGAATACAGCAGACATAGGACTTAATGAATACAGCAGACATAGGACTTAATGAATACAGCAGACATAGGACTTAATGAATACAGCAGACATAGGACTTAATGAATACAGCAGACATAGGACTTAATGAATACAGCAGACATAGGACTTACCGAATACAGCAGACATAGGACTTACTGAATACAGCAGACAGGACTTACCGAATACAGCAGACATAGGACTTACTGAATACAGCAGACATAGGACTTAATGAATACAGCAGACATAGGACTTACCGAATACAGCAGACATAGGACTTACTGAATACAGCAGACATAGGAGCTAATGAATACAGCAGACATAGGAGCTAATGAATACAGCAGACATAGGACTTACCGAATACAGCAGACATAGGAGCTAATGAATACAGCAGACATAGGAGCTAATGAATACAGCAGACATAGGAGCTAATGAATACAGCAGACATAGGAGCAAATAAATACAGCATACATAGGACTTACCGAATACAGCAGACATAGGACTTAATGAATACAGCAGACATAGGACTTAATGAATACAGCACACATAGGACTTAATGAATACAGCAGACATAGGACTTACTGAATACAGCATACATAGGACTTAATGAATACAGCAGACATAGGACTTACTGAATACAGCATACATAGGACTTAATGAATACAGCAGACAAAGGACTTAATGAATACAGCTGACTTAGGACTTGCTAAATACAGCTGATTTAGGACTTGCCGAATACAGCTGACACAGGACTTAATGAATACAGCAGACATAGGACGTGCTGTATCGCTGACGTAAGTCTTATTAACTGAATAGCTGACGCGGCACGTAATGATTTTAGCTGACGAACAGCTCAATAAGTCCCATTTGAGTTGGACTCACTGAGCTCAGCTGACATTGGACTTTCCCAGAACAACTGCCCCTTGAACGGATACAAAACTGAATTAATAGTCAAAAAAAATATCAGATCTATTAAAACATTGAAGAAGACAAATCCAATACATTTAAATACATTTAAATACATTTATATATAAATACATTTAAAAGGGTACAAAAATCCCCTAAGAGGGATTTTGTGTTGGGAGAGAAAACGATGTGGATTACATAGGATTGCAGGAGATTACAGGTGGGTGGTGTAGATATTACAGGCTGGCTCTCCCTGTAGCCCCTCAGACCTGGAGTTAGTCCGGTCATTTTCCTGAAATTGTATGTGTGTGAGTGTGTGTGTGTGTGTGTGTGTGTGTGTGTGTGTGTGTGTGTGTGTGTGTGTGTGTGTGTGTGTGTGTGTGTGTGTACTCACCTAATTGTACTCACCTAATTGTGCTTGCGGGGGTTGAGCTCTGGCTCTTTGGTCCCGCCTCTCAACCGTCAATCAACTGGTGTACAGATTCCTGAGCCTATTGGGCTCTATCATATCTACATTTGAAACTGTGAATGGAGTCAGCCTCCACCACATCACTTCCTAATGCATTCCATTTGCTAACTACTCTGACACTGAAAAAGTTCTTTCTAACGTCTCTGTGGCTCATTTGGGTACTCAGCTTCCACCTGTGTCCCCTTGTTCGCGTCCCACCAGTGTTGAAAAGTTCATCCTTGTTTACCCGGTCGATTCCCCTGAGGATTTTGTAGGTTGTGATCATGTCCCCCCTTACTCTTCTGTCTTCCAGTGTCGTGAGGTGCATTTCCCGTAGCCTTTCCTCATAACTCATGCCTCTTAGTTCTGGGACTAGTCTAGTAGCATACCTTTGGACTTTTTCCAGCTTCGTCTTGTGCTTGACAAGGTACGGGCTCCATGCTGGGGCCGCATACTCCAGGATTGGTCTTACATATGTGGTGTACAAGATTCTGAATGATTCCTTACACAGGTTCCTGAACGCCGTTCTGATGTTAGCCAGCCTCGCATATGCCGCAGACGTTATTCTCTTTATGTGGGCTTCAGGAGACAGGTTTGGTGTGATATCAACTCCTAGATCTTTCTCTCTGTCTGTTTCATTAAGTACTTCATCTCCTATTCTGTATCCTGTGCCTGGCCTCCTGTTTCCACTGCCTAGTTTCATTACTTTGCATTTACTCGGGTTGAACTTCAACAGCCATTTGTTGGACCATTCACTCAGTCTATCCAGGTCATCTTGTAGCCTCCTACTATCATCCTCTGTTTCAATCCTCCTCATAATTTTTGCATCGTCGGCAAACATTGAGAGGAACGAATCTATACCCTCTGGGAGATCATTTACATATACCAGAAACAGTATAGGTCCAAGGACTGACCCCTGCGGGACTCCACTTGTGACGTCTCGCCAATCTGAGACCTCACCCCTCACACAGACTCGTTGTCTCCTGTTGCTTAGGTATTCCTCTATCCACCGGAGTACCTTCCCTCTCACTCCAGCCTGCATCTCCAACTTTCGCACTAGCCTCTTGTGTGGCACTGTATCAAAGGCTTTCTGACAATCCAAAAATATGCAGTCTGCCCACCCTTCTCTTTCTTGCCTTATTTTTGTTGCCTGGTCGTAGAATTCAAGTAACCCTGTGAGGCAGGACCTGCCATCCCTGAACCCATGTTGATGCTGTGTTACAAAGTTCCTTCGCTCCAGATGCTCCACTAGTTTTTTTCGCACAATCTTCTCCATCAGCTTGCATGGTATGCAGGTTAGGGACACTGGCCTGTAGTTCAGTGCCTCCTGTCTATCCCCTTTCTTGTATATCGGGACTACGTTAGCTGCTTTCCAAATATCTGGCAGTTCCCCTGTTGCCAGTGATTTGTTATACACTATGGAGAGTGGTAGGCTCAGTTCTCTTGCTCCTTCCTTTAGAACCCAAGGGGAGATTCCATCTGGGCCTATAGCCTTCGTCACGTCCAACTCTAGTAAACACTTCCTTACTTCCCCACTGGTAATCTCAAACTCTTCCAGTGGTTCCTGGTTAGCTATTCCCTCACTTACCTCTGGAATTTCTCCTTGTTCTAAGGTGAAGACCTCCTGGAATTTCTTATTCAATTCCTCACACACTTCCTTGTCATTTGTAGTGAATCCTTCCGCCCCTATCCTTAATCTCATAACCTGTTCCTTTACTGTTGTTTTTCTCCTAATGTGGCTATGCAACAATTTAGGCTGAGTCTTTGCCTTGCTTGCGATGTCATTTTCGTATTGTCTTTCTGCCTCTCTTCTCATCCTGACATATTCATTCCTGGCATTCTGGTATCTTTCTCTGCTCTCCAGTGTCCTGTTATTCCTATAGTTTCTCCATGCCCTTTTACTTTGCTGCTTAGCTAGCCTACATCTTTGATTAAACCATGGGTTTCTCATCTTCATTTCTCTGTTTTCCTTTTGGACT
>NW_025568284.1:0-52402 GCF_020424385.1 Procambarus clarkii
AACGTGGCAACTGGTAATTATCCTGTGGAATTTAATATTTAACAATTAATGTTAATTTTAGAATGGTAAATGATTAGTCAATCGAAGCTTAGCGAAATTTGTGCTCTGAAAAAAAAGCTAATTCTCTACCTAAGTAAATATCATCATCTCTGACCGACGTTTTAGGGGTGCGAATGTCAACTGGTGAAGAGAACTCCTGCTGAGGTCCCAACTTAGCAACGTAGTCCGTGCTAGAGGAACTATGGCCCTCTTTATCCTCCTTCGGTCGGATTGCAGAAGATAGGGTGCTTTGACCCGAAGACAAATCAAAGTACTAGGATACCCAAAATGATGATCTGTCTGAGATTGAGAAATATCCTAGGGGCAAAAGATGGAAGACACGAGTAATAACACGGAGGGAGGGATGACCAATTAAGAGAATGACTGCGGCCTACAGTCACCACGTAATCCAAAGTTATCCAATACTCACTATATGCTACTCTTGGAATGGACAATACACACAGCACCATATAAATATTAAAAGTAATGAAAATATTGAGAAGCAACTGTATCAAAGCCAAGTACGCTTTCCACAAATTGACGTTCTGGTACTAGTACCTGAGTGAAGCTCCTGGACAGGCCCCCATTAAATGTGACGGAAAGTGTTGAAGTGTAGATGTTCGGCAGTCCTCTAATGGCAGGTGTCAATGTCTAGTCACACTTACAAAAAAGAAATAGACTGCTTGCCTGTTTTCTGTCTGTCAGTGGTAAAGTAAGGTAAGACACGCAAAACACAAAGTATGAACAATGAGACTTTAATTAATAAACAAATTATAAACAAAGACAATCCCTTGGCAATGTACAGTGCAAATGAACAAGTCAAAAACAATATAACATAAATGATTAATAGGGATGAAGTTACTCTACAATAATAATAAAGTTAAAGGTGAAAAATAATCAGGTGCTGAGAATATTAGCGCTAGCTGCGAAACATCTAACAGATACACATATATCTGTTAGTTGTTCACTGCTTGAGAGCACAAGGATATTCTGACTTTAATGACTGGACCAAGCCCAGACATCGACTCAGGTAGAGCGCGCTGAGGTGCAGTGTGCAGGCGTGCAGTCGGCGAGTCACCAATCAGGAGCAGCCAGGCTGGGTAGGGTAGTTGGCTGGTTGATGATGAGCCGGCATGGAGGGATTGAAGGAGGGGGTGAGTTTTGGGTACATTTTGCCTCCTGGTCAAAACGTTTTGTGCTACGGGGAGACGTATCTTGAAGGTAGCATCTTATTCTTGAATAAAAAACGTAACTTCATGTAGAGAAAAGCAGGCTCAATCGCACTTGAAAGAGATTATCGTCACAATAATATATATATATATATATATATATATATGTCGTACCTAGTAGCCAGAACGCACTTCTCAACCTAATATGCATGGCCCAATTTGCCTAATAAGCCAAGTTTTCACGAATTAATTGTTTTTCGACTACCTAACCTAACTTTTTCGGCAACCTAACCTAACATAACCTATAAAGATAGGTTAGGTTAGGTTAGGTAGGGTTGGTTAGGTTCGGTCATATATCTACGTCAATTTTAACTCCAATAAAAAAAAATTGACCTCATACATAATGAAATGGGTAGCTTTATCATTTCGTAAGAAAAAAATTAGAGAAAATATATTAATTCAGGAAAACTTGGCTTATTAGGCAAATCGGGCCTTGCATAGTAGGCTGAAAAGTGCGTTCTGGCTACTAGGTACGACATATATATATATATATATATATATATATATATATATATATATATATATATATATATATATATATATATATATATATATATATTTATATACATAGATATATATATATATACATATGTATGTATATATATATATATGTCGTACCTAGTAGCCAGAACTCACTTATCAGCCTATTATGCAAGGCCCAATTTGCCTAATAAGCCAAGTTTTCATGAATTAATTGTTTTTCGACTACCTAACCTACCTAACCTAACCTAACCTAACTTTTTTGGCTACCTAACTTAACCTAACCTATAAAGATTGGTTAGGTTAGGTTAGGTAGGGTTGGTTAGGTTTGGTCATATATCTACGTTAATTTAAACTCCAATAAACAAAAATTGACCTCATACATAATGAAATGGGTAGCTTTATCATTTCATAAGAAAAGAATTAGAGAAAATATATTAATTCAGGAAAACTTGGCTTATTAGGCAAATCGGGCCTTGCATAGTCGGCCGATAAGTGCGTTCTGGCTACTAGGTACGACATATAAATATATATATATATATATATATATATATATATATATATATATATATATATATATATATATATATATATATATATATATATATATATATATATATATATATATATATATATTATTAAATATGACCGAAAAAGTAAGATTAACAATTCTAACACGAATTTTCTCAATCTTTCGTATATTTATTTTCACTGTTGGTGGTAATTCAAAAATCAATTCTCCAAAATTCATTTTTATTTCTAGTCTGACGCGACACTAGAGCGCGTTTCGTAAAACTTATTACATTTTCAAAGACTTTAGTTTACACATACACAACTGAATAGAACTTACACATCTCCGATTTGTTTATATCTACATTTGAGTGAGGGGATAGGGTGAGGTGGTATTAATAGGGCATTAAATTCATCAACACAAGACAGAACACGAAACAATGGGTATTGAATAGAAGTGATTGTAGAAAGCTATACTGTAGAATTTAATACCCTATTAATACCACCTCACCCTATCCACCTCACTCAAATGTAGATATAAACAAATCGGAGATGTGTAAGTTCTATTCAGTTGTGTATGTGTAAACTAAAGTCTTTGAAAATGTAATAAGTTTTACGAAACGCGCTCAAGTGTCGCGTCAGACTAGAAATAAAAATGAATTTTGAAGAACTGATTTTTGAATTACCACCAACAGTGAAAAGAAATGTACGAAAGATTGAGAAAATTCGTGTTAGAATTATTAATCTTACTTTTTCGGTCATATTTAATAATATATGTCTACAGGAAAGACTGCTACCAAAATATACTATATATATATATATATATATATATATATATATATATATATATATATATATATATATATATATATATATATATATATATATATATATATATATATATATATATATATATATATATATATATATATATATATATATATATATATATATATATATATATATATTGGTAGCAGTCTTTCCTGTAGACATATATTATTAAATATGACTGAAAAAGTAAGCTTAATAATTCTAAGACGAATTTTCTCGATCTTTCTTACGAATCTTTTCACTGTTGATGGTAATTCAAAAATCAATTCTCCAAAATTCATTTTTATTTCTAGTCTGATGCGACACTTGAGCACGTTTCATAATACTTATTACATTTTCAAGGACATTAGTTTACACACACAACTTTAAATGAAAAGTGCTTAAACATCTTCGAGTTTTTATACCTACATTTGGGTGACGTGACATGTTACAATAGTTTTGGATGAGGTGAAAAAAAACTTTTAACAAAAGACAGAACACGAAACAATGGGTATTAAAGGTAGGTAACTGCAGAAGGCCTATTTTTATTGGCCTATATTTCTTGATGCTTCTATATTGGAGCGGAGTCTTGAAGTGGGTAGAATATAGTTGGGCATTAATTGGCTGTTGATTGCTGGTGTTGACTTCTTGATGTGTAGTGCTTCGCAAACGTCAAGCCGCCTGCTATCGCTGTATCTATCGATGATTTCTGTGTTGTTTGCTAAGATTTCTCTGGTGATGGTTTGGTTGTGAAAAGAGACTATATGTTCCTTAATGGAGCCCTGTTGCTTATGCATCGTTAAACACCTGGAAAGAGATGTTGCTGTCTTGCCTATATACTGAGTTTTTTTAAACTTACAGTTCCCAAGACGGCATTTTAAGGCATAGACGACGTTGGTCTCATTTAAAGCGTTCTGCTTTGTGTCTGGAGAGTTTCTCATGAGTAGGCTGGCCGTTTTTTTGGTTTTATAGTAAATTGTCAGTTGTATCTTCTGATTTTTGTCTGTAGGGATAACGTTTCTACTAACAATATCTTTCAGAACCCTTTCCTCCGTTTTATGGGCTGTAGAAAAGAAGTTCCTGTAAAATAGTCTAATAGGGGGTATAGGTGTTGTGTTAGTTGTCTCTTCAGAGGTTGCATGGCGTTTCACTTTCCGTCTTATGATGTCTTCAATGAAACCATTGGAGAAACTGTTGTTGACTAGGACCTGCCTTACCCTACAGAGTTCTTCATTGACTTCCTTCCATCCTGTGCTGTGGCTGAGAGCACGGTCGACATAAGCGTTAACAACACTCCACTTGTACCTGTCTGGGCAGTCACTGTTGGCATTGAGGCACATTCCTACGTATGTTGCCTCAATGCCAACAGTAACTGCCCAGACAGGTTTATATATATATATATATATATATATATATATATATATATATATATATATATATATATATATATATATATATATATATATATATATATATATATATATATATATATATATATATATGTCGTACCTAATAGCCAGAATGCACTCCTCAGCCTACTATTCAAGGCCCGATCTGCCTAATAAGCCAAGTTTTCCTGAATTAATATATTTTTTTTAATTTTTTTCTTATGAAATGATAAAGCTACCCATTTCATTATGTATGAGGTCATTTTTTTTTATTGGAGTTAAAATTAACGCGTATATACGACCGAACCTAACCAACCCTACCTAACCTAACCTAACGTATCTTTATAGGTTAGGTTAGGTTAGGTAGCCGAAAAAGTTAGGTTAGGTTAGGTTAGGTAGGTTAGGTTATCGAAAAAACATTAATTCATGAAAACTTGAATTATTAGGCAAATCGGGCCTTGCATAGTAGGCTGAGAAGTGCGTTCTGGCTATTAGGTACGACATATATATATATATATATATATATATATATATATATATATATATATATATATATATATATATATATATATATATATATATACATATATGTCGTACCTAGTAGCCAGAACGCACTTCTCAGCCTATTATGCAAGGCCCAATTTGCCTAATAAGCCAAGTTTTCATGAATTAATTGTTTTTCGACTACCTAACCTACCTAACCTAACCTAACCTAACTTTTTCGGCTACCTAACCAAACCTAACCTATAAAGATAGGTTAGGTTAGGTTAGGTAGGGTTGGTTAGGTTCGGTCATATATCTACCTTAATTTTAACTCCAATAAAAAAAATTGACCTCATATATAATGAAATGGGTAGCTTTATCATTTCGTAAGAAAAAATTAGAGAAAATATATTAATTCAGGAAATCTTGGCTTATTAGGCAAATCGGGCCTTGCATAGTAGGCTCAGAAGTGCGTTCTGGCTACTAGGTACGACATATATATATATATATATATATATATATATATATATATATATATATATATATATATATATATATATATATATATATATATGTCGTACCTAGTAGCCAGAACGCACTTCTCGGCCTACTATGCAAGGCCCGATTTGCCTAATAAGCCAAGTTTTCCTGAATTAATATATTTTCTCTAATTTTTGTCTTATGAAATGATAAAGCTACCCATTTGTTACGAACTCGGATCCAGCGTCCGAGCCTGGAGCAGTGACAACCACGCCAACTGTGGGTCAGCTCCCGAAACCCCCGCCAAACGAACGACGACACCTAGTGAGGACAGCGTGTACTGGCCTCGAGGACCAGTTTCCAGTCTGGTTCAGCACTCAACACCGCCGCTCCTGACCTCTGGTGAGGTGGTGCTCCGACGACAGCGCCATCTATGGAGTGGATATGTCGGGCGTTTGTATCTGAGCCTGTGAGTGTGATGTATTAGTGTCCCAGTTATTGATGACGTGTCTGTTTACAGAGCCGACCTGGGACCACTGTGTTGAAGGTTGAGTCAGTCTACCCGAGGCAGCCAGTCTCCATACAGTGAAGTTTGCTGCAGCTGTTGTGACGTCGTCCCCCCGGAAGAACACTGTGGTGTGTTAAGCCTGCCAGTGGAGTGGCAGTGGAAGGATTTACCCGGGACCGACGGTTGGAGACGATAATCCACTGGGGTATTGAAGACAGGAGGGTGATTGGTGATATCACACGAGACTCCTGTCTAGGGCGTACCCCTTTTATCGTTCGTGGAGTGGCCGTACCAGCCTTGGTGGCTCAGTACCTGCCAGCAGACCTGCTGGACGTGTGGTTGACGGCCTCCACGACGGTGCCCCCAGTGGACCTGTGTTGTGGCTGACCTGTGGCCAGGGTAGACTCGGCGTTCTCAGAGGACACGTCTTGAGGCCACGAAGAAAGCACCGCGGACTCGGCACCTAGCTTCGAGGATCCATAGTCTCCAGCAGAAGACTACAGTGTTGATCCCCTTTGTAAAGTGTTAATACCCCTCCCCCTTGTGTACGTTTTATTTCTATATATTCAAATGGTGATGGTGAAAATTATATTATATTAAGTTCTTACCTTTCTTTCCCTACTCCCTTTAAGTTACTTGCGTCACGGATCGCATCCCTTGATAGCCTCTACTGGCTTGGGGCCGGATATATATCTTCCTCTAACTACATCAGAGTAAGAACCCCGTTGCGTCCCGAGAGGGCCGTAACATTATGTATGAGGTCAATTTTTTGTTATTTTAGTTAAAATTAACGTAGATATATGACCGAACCTAACCAACCCTACCTAACCTAACCTAACCTATCTTTATAGGTTAGGTTAGGTTAGGTAGCCAAAAAAGCTAGGTTAGGTTAGGTTAGGTAGGTTAGGTAGTCGAAAAACAATTAATTCATGAAAACTTGGCTTATTAGGCAAATCGGGCCTTGCATAGTAGGCTGAGAAGTGCGTTCTGGCTACTAGGTACGACATATATATATATATATATATATATATATATATATATATATATATATATATATATATGTCGTACCTAGTAGCCAGAACTCACTTCTCAGCCTACTATGCAAGGCCAAATTTGCCTAGTAAACCAAGTTTTCATGAATTAATTGTTTTTCGACTACCTAACCTAACCTAACCTAACTTTTTCGGCTACCTAACCAAACCTAACCTATAACGATAGGTTAGGTTAGGTTAGGTAGGGTTGGTTAGGTTCGGTCATATATCTACGTTAATTTTAACTCCAATAAAAAAAAATTGACCTCATACATAATGAAATGGGTAGCTTTATCATTTCATTAGAAAAAAATTAGAAAAAATATAATAATTCAGGAAAATTTGGCTTATTAGGCAAATCGGGCCTTGAATAGTAGGCCAAAAAGTGAGTTCTGGCTACTAGGTACGACATATATATATATATATATATATATATATATATATATATATGTCGTACCTAGTAGCCAGAACGCACTTCTCAGCCTACTATGCAAGGCCCGATTTGCCTAATAAGCCAAGTTTTCATGAATTAATTGTTTTTCGACTACCTAACCTAGCTAACCTAACCTAATCTAACTTTTTCGGCTACCTAACCTAACCTAACATACAAAGATAGGTTAGGTTAGGTTAGGTAGGGTTGGTTAGGTTCGGTCATATATCTACGTTAATTTTATCTCAAATAAAAAAAAATCAACCTCATACATAATGAAATGGGTAGCTTTATCATTTCATAAGAAAAAAAATAGAGAAAATATATTAATTCAGGAAAACTTGGCTAATTAGGCAAATCGGGCCTTGCATAGTAGGCCGAGTACGACGTTCTGGCTACTAGGTACAACATATATATATATATATATATATATATATATATATATATATATATATATATATATATATATATATATATATATATAATATATATATATATATATAACTGAAAACTCACACCCCAGAAGTGACTCGAACCCATACTCCCAGAAGCAACGCAACTGGTATGTACAAGACGCCTTAATCCACTTGACCATCACGACCGGACATAATGAGGTGATAGCCGAGGCTATTTGAACCACCCCACCGTCGGCACTCGGATAGTAATCTTGGGCATAGCATTTTACCAAATCACCTCATTCTTTGGGGCACACGTGAGGAACACAAATGCGAACAAGCCTGAATGGTCCCCAGGACAATATGCAACTGAAAACTCACACCCCAGAAGTGACTCGAATCCATACTCCCAGAAGCAACGCAACTGGTATGTACAAGACGCCTTAATCCACTTGACCATCACGACCGGACAAAATGAGGTGATAGCCGAGGCTATATGAACCACCCCACCGCCGGCACTCAGATATATATATATATATATATATATATATATATATATATATATATCTTTCTTCACTGTCGGGGGTAGTTGAAAAATTAACTCTCCAAGGTTCATTTTCTCCTTTTATTTATAGTCTGATGCCTAAAAGCGTTTCACAAGGACTTCTCACAGATTAAAGCACGAAGATGTTGATCTTGAAGTAAAACATCCTTGTTTCCTCATGCAGAATCACTGGAAAAGCAGATTGCTTGTACTTTTCATTCCCGAACACTGCACTGTTCATGGGGGGAGGAGGTACTAGATATTCTAACCTTTTTGTGACATTAGTACTGGCTTCCGCAAAGTCGCCAGACTGCTTGTCAATACTTAAATTCGATATTTCCTGCCGGAGGTACGATGCTCGGGTATTTCCATTCCCACGACCCCCACCCTTCCCTAAGGAACGAGTAGTGCACTTTCGTCTTTTCGAGGCCACAGGAGTTCACTTCATAGGTGCTATAACCTTAACTGGCACCAGGGATAAAATCCCTGTTAAGGCCTACATTTGCCTTTATACTTGTGCCACCATTTATCCAGGTTTTCCACAGGTTTTTCTGCACGCTGATCTTGCCCTAATTTGATGATATCTGTAAACAGGTCCAATCTGGTGGCTTATGAAACATGCCTGAGTGAGATCTGGGACCACCCAGTTGTTCTCACTACCCTGAATGAACGGCAGTGCTACTGGAAATTTGTACCACCCCAGAACAACGCGGCATGGAGTGTTGAATGAGAGAATTGTTGGGACAGTGAAATGTTGTATAAGGAAAACCTTGCAATGCTAAAAAACTAGAACTCCACACCGTTGTCACGGAAATAGAATCCAGAGGCAATAACCGACCGCTGACTTACCTTTCTGATGACATCTCACAACATGAGTCACTTAGTCCATCTCATTTGATGTATGGAGAACCTGTCAACTTTTTTGCGACCCTCACTGATGAGGACCCAAGAGATCCTTCTTACATTGGGGAGAGCGACTTTGTTCAGCCTCATAAAGATCTGTTGTGAATAATCAGTCGGTGGAATGAAGTTTGGGATCTGGAGTATTTACCTGCTCTGCATGATTATTACTATGGGGCTACCAACCCCTGTAACATAATACAGTTACAACATGTCGATGTTGTTCTGGTGGACAGCGAAAGCACATGCTCAGAGTGGCCTATAGACCGTATTGTCTCTGTTCACCCAGATAGCCAAGGAATCTTGAAGATAGTAAAAGTAAAGTACAAAGCCACCACTAGCCTCATGTCAGTAGAAAAGTTAGCACTATTGGAGTTGGCTGGAGAAGAAGTCATGAAGAGACCTACACAACTCTCAACTATAATAAGGGACATCCATCCAGTATGTAATGCCACACACAAGTGCACATTAAAATTAAAACAATATTTTAATAATTCTGATGAAGAGTAATAAAGTGTTCAGCGAGTCCTAAATAATGGAATCCTACATGTATTCTCCCTCCCAGAATTATGTGGTAATTTCCCCCTCCTAGATTATTAAAATGTATTTAATTATTATTTAATTCAATATAATCCAGGAAAATATATTTTCTGTTTCAAAAAAATTATTAAAATAAATTTGAAGTTAAATTTCTCCTAAATAGGAGGATGTAATTAATTTATATATATTTATTATGAAAGCATATGAACTGTGATGTCACCAAAATTATATGTAATAATTCGAATATGGGTCTATTTACAAATATTATTCATACAGTCTGAGAACTGATTGATGCTTATTTTCATTATATATATTTAACTAAAATAGATAGCAATAAATACAAAATCAATATCACTCCTTCCCTAAAAGTATAAATTATCTCTCAAACAAAACGAGTGAGGGAGGATTGAGAGAGCAGCCATATTATTTGCCAGGTCGAGTCACACGCTGTGCTTGTTCCCTGAGTTCTCGTAAAATCACGTGATATTTTAAAGTTATACTTCACAGCGACATCGTCAATTATCGGGAAGTATCTTGTTTCCGGCTCTAGCACAAAGATTAGAGTGGCCATTCATTTTCTTACAAGTGTAAAGGCACTGCGGGCTCACCATAGCCCGTGTTACTTGGAACATTTTGTTCCAGGTAGCGAATCTTTAACAACAACAACATTACAAGTGTAGTTCATGGTTAGAGGTATGACCGGCAGCCGACCACAATGGGTAAGACTTTTCCACAAATAAATTGTGGTATTTAACTGAATTTATATGTCTGTAAATGTTGCATGCATTTTTTACAATGTAATATTCGGGCAGGCTGAGGTTGGAACTACATTTAAACAGTGAGTTAAGGGTTTCTAAACTTAGACATATTGCGGCATGGAAGTGACGCCACAAGCCACATAGTCTATGTGGAAGTAACCAGCCTGTGGGACTCATACGTGTTCAGACTGGAGCAACAGCCTCTGAGCCAGATAAGCTGTTGCTCCATATAATTACTAAATCAATTCACTTATACAATTTAAATAACCTGAATTATTTACTTAGTTTAACTAACTGATTTAATTTAGTTTAGTTGAATTTAAATATAAAACACCCATAGTCAGTGAGGATCAAAAAAATGTGTGTGAAATTTAAAAAATTCAGTCCACTAAGATTTCACTAAGCTTCTATGAAATAAATATTTAATTAGTTTAATTTCACAATTTTACAATGTTGAATTAAATGAAATTAATAAAATAATAAAACTTCCCCACAGGAGTGTAATTTGGTGCTAGTTGGCAATTGATGTGTTGCTTTGTTTGCTTTATGTATAATGCCTCGCCGATGTCCAGTCTGTTGTTGCTGACGATTATTTTGGTGTTGTTTGTGAGTATATCTCTGGTGATGGTCTGGTTATGTTTAGTGAGTATATCTCTGGTGATGGTCTGGTTATGTTTAGTGAGTATATCTCTGGTGATGGTCTGGTTATGTTTAGTGAGTATATCTCTGGTGATGGTCTGGTTATGTTTAGTGAGTATATCTCTGGTGATGGTCTGTTATGTTTAGTGAGTATATCTCTGGTGATGGTCTGGTTATGTTTAGTGAGTATATCTCTGGTGATGGTCTGTTATGTTTAGTGAGTATATCTCTGGTGATGGTCTGTTATGTTTAGTGAGTATATCTCTGGTGATGGTCTGGTTATGTTTAGTGAGTATATCTCTGGTGATGGTCTGGTTATGTTTAGTGAGTATATTTCTGGTGATGGTCTGGTTATGTTTAGTGAGTATATCTCTGGTGATGGTCTGGTTATGTTTAGTGAGTATATCTCTGGTTATGTTTAGTGAGTATATCTCTGGTGATGGTCTGTTATGTTTAGTGAGTATATCTCTGGTGATGGTCTGGTTATGTTTAGTGAGTATATCTCTGGTGATGGTCTGGTTATGTTTAGTGAGTATATCTCTGGTGATGGTCTGGTTATGTTTAGTGAGTATATCTCTGGTGATGGTCTGTTATGTTTAGTGAGTATATCTCTGGTGATGGTCTGTTATGTTTAGTGAGTATATCTCTGGTGATGGTCTGGTTATGTTTAGTGAGTATATCTCTGGTTATGTTTAGTGAGTATATCTCTGGTGATGGTCTGGTTATGTTTAGTGAGTATATCTCTGGTGATGGTCTGGTTATGTTTAGTGAGTATATCTCTGGTGATGGTCTGGTTAGGTTTAGTGAGTATATCTCTGGTGATGGTCTGGTTATGTTTAGTGAGTATATCTCTGGTGATGGTCTGGTTATGTTTAGTGAGTATATCTCTGGTGATGGTCTGGTTATGTTTAGTGAGTATATTATCTCAAGAACGGCGAAGAAGGTTAGATAGAGAAATAGAAACAATTTAACGGAAGCTACAAGAATCATACAAAACCCAGGAGAGGCAAAGAGAGCAAAAGGCCATCAGTGAAATAGAAAGAAATCCGAAATATTTTTTCTCCTATGCAAAATCAAGATCAAAAACCACATCTAGTATCGGGCCCCTGCGAAAGGGAGATGGAACTTTCACCGATGACAACAAAGAAATGAGCGAGCTACTGAGGACGCAGTACGACTCTGTTTTCAGCGAGCCATTAAACACACTAAAGATTGATAACCCAAATGATTTTTTCATGGATACGATACCAACATCAAATCATATATCAGACGTCACCCTATCCCCACTGGATTTTGAAGAAGCCATAAACAGTATGCCTATGCACTCTGCACCAGGCCCGGATTCTTGGAACTCCATATTCATAAAGAACTGTAAAAAACCACTATCGCAGGCCCTCCACATACTGTGGAGACAAAGCCTAGATACTGGCGTTATTCCTGATATACTAAAAACAGCAGAGATAGCACCACTTCATATAGGAGGAAATAAGGCAGAGGCAAAAAATTACAGACCGATAGCACTAACATCGCACATCATAAAAATTTTTGAGAGAGTGCTAAGAAGTAAAATCACAAAATACATGGAATCACAGCAACTCCATAACCCCGGACAACATGGTTTCAGAACAGGGCGCTCTTGCCTGTCGCAGTTGCTGGACCACTATGATATGGCATTAGATGCTATGGAAGACAAACATAACGCGGATGTAATTTACACAGATTTCGCAAAAGCTTTTGATAAATGTGACCATGGTGTTATTGCACATAAAATGCGTTCAAAAGGAATTACCGGAAAAATAGGCAGATGGATCTACAATTTCCTGACCAACAGAACCCAATGTGTAATAGTCAACAAAATAAAATCCAGCCCATCAACCGTGAAGAGCTCAGTCCCCCAGGGTACTGTGCTTGCTCCAGTACTTTTTCTCATCCTCATTTCGGACATAGACAAGAACACAACCTATAGCACTGTATCATCCTTTGCAGATGACACTAGGATCTTCATGAGAGTAGGCAACATAGAGGACACGGCGAACCTCCAGTCAGATGTAGATCAGGTCTTTCTATGGGCTACAGAAAATAATATGGTGTTTAACGAAGATAAGTTCCAGCTCATGTGCTATGGAAAAAATGAAAATATAAAAACGGAAACCACGTACAAAACTCAGGCAAATCATAACATAGAACGAAAAGGCAATGTAAAGGATCTGGGTGTACTCAAGTCGGAAGACCTTACCTTTAAAGAACACAATAAAGTAGCCGTCACAACTGCAAGAAAAATGACAGGTTGGATAACAAGAACTTTTCACACTAGAGATGCTATACCGATGATGATACTTTTCAAAACGCTTGTGCTCTCTAGAGTGGAGTACTGCTGCACAATGACACCACCTTTCAAAGCCAGAGAAATTACTGACCTGGAGAGCGTGCAGAGATCCTTTACTGCTAAAATCCACTCAGTAAAACATCTAAACTATTGGGACCGACTAAAGAGCCTAAAACTGTACTCCCTTGAGCGCAGGCGCGAGAGGTACATAATAATTTACACGTGGAAAATATTAGAGGGGCTGGTCCCAAACCTGCACACAGAAATAACATCACATGAGACCAGAAGACATGGCAGGATGTGCAGAATACCCCCCTTGAAAAACAGAGGTGCAACTGGTACTGTGAGAGAGAACTCTATCAACATCAGAGGTCCGAGACTGTTCAACACGCTTCCACTACACATAAGGGGCATAACTGGCCGACCCCTCACAGTGTTCAAGAGAGAACTGGATAAGCACCTCCAAAGGATACCTGATCAACCAGGCTGTGACTCGTACGTCAGGCTGCGAGCAGCCTCGTCCAACAGCCTGGTTGATCAGTCCGGCAACCAGGAGGCCTGGTCGACGACCGGGCCGCGGGGACGCTAAGCCCCGGAAGCACCTCAAGGTAACCTCAAGGTATATCTCTGGTGATGGTCTGGTTATGTTTAGTGATTATATCTCTGGTGATGGTCTGGTTATGTTTAGTGAGTATATCTCTGGTGATAGTCTGGTTATGTTTAGTGAGTATATCTCTGGTGATGATCTGGTTATGTTTAGTGAGTATATCTCTGGTGATGATCTGGTTATGTTTAAAGAGTATATATCTGGTGATGGTCTAGTTATGTTTAGTGAGTATATGTTCTTCAGTAGGTCCTTGCTGCTTGTACAGTGTTAGGCGTTTTAAAAGGGATGTTGTTGCTTTCCCAATATATTGAATTCGTTGGAGCTGACAGTCTCAAAGTGGTCATGTGAAGGCATAAAATATTGGTCTCTTTCAAGGAGTTTTGTTTGGTTTCAGGAGAGCTCCTCATGAGCAAGTTGGCAGTCTCCTTGCTCTTATGATATATCTAATTAGCTCAATCTTCTAATATTTGGGACTTGCCAAAATATTGAGCATTACACAGCTAACAGTCAGAAATGGGGCTGGTAAAGAAATAGACGACATTGTTTTTTTTTAACGACTCTTTCAAGTCGTTCCATTTGTGATAGGATTTTTTTTCATTAGAATAAATAATTTCTTTCCGTTTTAGATTCTATTTATATTTTCTCGAGCACTCACAAACAATTCAATTCCCCAATACCATAGCAAGTATCGTTACTAAGGTTATTATTATTACAATAATTGTTAAATTAATCATAGCACGTTAAAAAAAACAGGTGAATAGCCTCAGAGAAATGCAAAATTTGTTTCCACTAACAGTTACTTTCATGCTATTGTTTCTCTTCCGGCAGGAAATACAGCTCTTCACGCGGCAGTGGAAGCTGGCAGAGTAGAGGCTGTGTATGGCCTGCTGAAGTTCTGCCCGAATCTCTCCCTCCGTAACTCCCAAAGTTTGTGCCAAACTATATTTTGTAGAGTATCTGTGAATGCACAGTTTTTTCATTGTATGTTTCCTATTAGGTTTTATATTTTATGCACCCGAAGAGATCAAACGATTTTTTGTTACCTTGTTGTGCTTGAACATCCAGAAGTTTCGTAGAGTTACATGAGTGTCATACATAAGTGTGATAGGCTTAGCTTTATTTGTTAAGTAGTTTATTTTTGAAAATTTCTTGGTTGAAACAACTGCAGGTCCTCATTAGTTTAAGCAGCATCAACTCCTCACTACACCTGAAATTTGTATATTTGATTTTTCATTGGAAGTATGAGGTATCTGGGGCGTGTCAGGGTTAGTGTTCTCTCAGCTACTGCTACTGACATACACATACAACCATACCTGATGGCATCAGCAGTGACGGGAGACATGTTGGTCAACATGTCCACTGAAGCAGAATACAACCCTATTTACAAACCAGTATTTCCCTGTAATGTAGTGAAGGACCAAGAAAAGAGATGATGGTGTACAGAAGGGGAATGATTTTCCTTGTATGTAAAGGGGCGGATATTTAATCAATATAATAAGAAAAAAATTAAATAAATTACACAATGTAAGTCCATAAGAAAATGATATTGCCCTGCACACAAAGTGGGAACTCAGCGGGGACATGTCCCCCACTACACAGAATGTAACACAAAATGAGGTACCCTGGCAGACCTAGCACTCAGACCAGCCATAGTGAATGCCAACAAATTATCTAACTGGGACAGCCACATCGTACAGAAAGATGCAACAGCTTTGCTGGAGGCAACACTAACTCCCTGTGATCATGTTCACCTCTCATCTGTGCAGGCTCCCCATGCAGGGGACGTTATTTTGGCCGTCCCTATGACTGTGAAGGGCACACGTTTTGATCCTCAGCAACTCTGTATTGCAGACGCCCTCCGCTTTTCTACCCCAAACCACATTGTATGTAGGTGTATTTTCAGTGAGGCAGATGCAGACGAATATGGATCACACAGCCTGCGCTGCAGAAAATAAGTGGATTTGGCACTCACGACCCGATTCAGTTAACGACATCATTAACAGGAGCCTTACATCTTCCCAGTGTCCAGCAGAGAGCACAGTAACCTAATGAACTTTAAGTTTCCTGCTCTTTCTGGTCGACCTGATGGAATCACACTACATCTATGGAGAAATGACTGATGAATGGTATGAGTACATTTATATCCACTTCGGCAGCCACGTAATCCCCCTCTTTGTTGGTTAAGCAGGAGCTGCGGCAATACACAGTCACAAATCAATCAAGTACACAGAAATAGATCACCTTTACAATTTTGTTCTGAAAGGTTCTGAGACACGAGGCCCATAGGGAGAATGTGCAAGGTTTCTCAAGGATTTTGGTCCCAGGCTCGCCGAAACAACAAGTGACCTTAGAGTGGCGAGCTTTCTTCTACGTCGCCTCAGTGTGGAACCTTCTGTAACTGACGCCTGCATTAACTGACTCGGTCACGGTAGAACAAAAGGTGACCAGCCCAGAACTTTTCTAAGTTCTCTGAAAGGCTCTGGAGGCCCCAAATTGGGACCCATCCAGGGTTTTAGAGTTAACTCTACCACACTCGAGCCTTCAGTAATTGCGTTCTCACTCATACGCCTCAATAATGAACGGCATTACTGTAGGTGTTCAAAGGAAGCTTCTTTCATCATTCAGCAAGGTAACATGTATCCACAGATAGACGCAGTAGCAATGGACTCCCCTCTTATAGTGCTATTTGCAATATTTTACATTATAACAATCGAGGAAAGAGTCTTCAGTAATAGGCTAATGCCAAGTGAATACTGCCGTTATGTCGATGACATATTCGTAATAGTAAAAGACCTAGAAGAATTAATTGATATGTAAAGCAATCTAGAAAGAGGGGTCAGGATTACGATTCACCCATGAAAATAGTGAAAATAACAGTCTGTCTTTCCTGGATATATTAATAATAAACATAGGAGCATTTCTGAGCACTGGTGTCTATACCAAGCATACAAACATAGGATTATGTTAAACAGTAGGAGTGAGTAACCCAAAAGATTCAAAGCCAGTGTTCTCAACACTTATATCCGTCGAGCCCTTACTCACTACTCTGAGTGGAGTAACGTGAGTAAGAAGTTTGAAAGTATAACACAGGTGTTGGTGAACAATGGATATAGCAACCATAAGATAAACACTAATATATAAGACGACACTTGAACAGGTGGTATAATCATAAACAAAGAACAGAAACCACAACACCTCTAATAAAATAAATTACAAATCCACCACGCAAAGTAAACATAAAGAAATAAGAAATAATCGACAAAGGAGTAAAACTCCTAACCAAAACTTAGACACAATCATATACTATAAAACAAAGAACCCCATTACAAACTGCCCGAATCCGACTGAGAACCCTTTACAGAAGTCGAACGTGGTATATATGTACACCTGCCCCCACGAAGGATGAAGCCTTCAATCTAAGTACATAGGTATGCGCCGACCAAGCTGACAAGGCGTTTGACCCATCAACTTCAATCAGGTGCCCCTAAAAATAACATGAGACAAACCCATGACATCACACTAACAAGAGAAATGCTGAATAAATATACTTACATATTACATAAAACCCTATATGCAAGATTATAAATTCTAAAAGCCATTCACATAAAACGTTGAACAACCCACCATAAATACTCAAATAATGGAACTATTCACTCAACCCACCATGAGAGTGAGAACAAGACCGGAACGTGAAGATGCCAACGTTGATGACAATGCCCAAAAGGCTTCTCCCACTACACCTAACTAGTCTTTGTGTGTGCTTCTAACCTTTACTTCTTACTCCTCACCTAATTGTATGTATACGTTATTGACCTATGCTTCTTACCTGATACACCTCACCAATATGTATGTACATGACCTCGCAATGGTATAAATCCAATACGCCAACTGAACAGTCCAGTCCACAGTTACAGCCCCGCTCCTGTGCCAGGTAAGTCCACTACGGGCTCACCATAGCCCTTGCTACTTGCAACTTTTGGTTCCAAGTGGCGAATCTTAAACAACAACAAACCGAACAGACATCAGACTCGCAATACAAGGACAAGAAATTGAGTGAGTTACCTCTTTTCAATCCCTAGGAGTCATAATAGACAAACAGTTGAAATTCATTCATGAAATTTAATATCTTTGCCAACGTTGTAAAGCCAGAAACTCAGCTTTGCACTCCCTGACAAGTCTTAGAGATGGTGCATCTCTACCAGTACTCAAAATGTACTACGTTAAAGCAGTTAAGTCACTCATTGACTATGCTGCTCCTGCTCTTACATCCCTCAGTAATAACCAATGGGAGAAACTGAGTGTCTCAAATAATGCTCTCAGAATAATGCTGGGAGCACCTATATGGACGCGTCGAGAGGATCTAAGAATGGAAACCAACTTATCAGCTTTAGAAAATAGAATCAAACAAAGAATAGGCACCATAACAGTAAGACTTGTTGGAACCACCGCCAGACTGTCATTCGAAGACAGCATACACAGATCGCTTTACCTTCAGTATAGAACAAGTGCATGGACGGATAATCTAGTCAAAATTCTAGAGAAAGTTGACTTGAAACGGACCATTAAAAACAATGGAGACATTGACCATATCAACACTTTCGGAAGACTACTGCTGGGGCAAGAATCGAGTTTAAAGATAATCATTGAAGTATTATCAGTTACTGCATGTGACTCGCAGAGGCTCAAAGTTGTCATAGAACAACAAATGGAAACCATCTCGAGACCTACAACGACTCACATTTTCACAAACGGATCAGTTGATCAAGAAAGAGGTTCTGCTGGGGCAGCAATTTACACTACCATCCATGAAGCTTACTGGAGCATGAATAGTGGGTGCTTAATATTGCAAACAGAATTATATGCCTAAAGGAGGCCATAAACTATTTAATTGAGATTAATTTACATGATGTCATCATTCATACCGACTCTAAATCTTCGCTCCAGGCATTGTTATCCAGCCAGCACAGAGATAATATACAACTTATCACAGAAAACCTACATCTTGGAAAAGAAGTACACAATCTAGGGCTGTCAGTTACCCTAAATTGGATACCAAGTTACATTGGCATAGATGGTAATGCAAAGGCAGAGTCACTAGCAAAAACACTCACTGCTCTACCTGTTATACAAGTTAAAATCCCTCCAAGTTTTTCACAGATTAAGGAGTAAATCAAGAAGTAAACACTCCCAACTATCAAAATTTCCCAACAAACCCAAAGTAGCTGAAGGAAAATCCACTGCGATGTGGTTAGAACAAACCACTGAGTACTAGTCTTTCAAGCTTGGTAAAAACCTATCCAGAGACATTGCAGTAGCCATACACAGACTCAGAGTTGGTTACATGAGCTGTTGGGTGGTAATAAACTCAATAGTTAAAAAGTATCATATCTGCTGAACAGATGCAGAGGCACCACTATTAAATTACTTACTGGAATGTGACGCAACTGAAGACCTGCGCATCAAATTCAACATTAATCCAATGACAGCAGATGCATTAGATGCAAATTCCACACTGACTACAATGATTAGAAAAGCAGTTGAAAAATGTAACACACTAGTGAACACTGGGCATCTATATACATCACCAAGATAATGTTATTAAAATAAGACTAAAACCAGTTCGCTAAAACAAAAGCTAAAAATAAAGAGGAAAAAGGAGAAATCCCCACCTTCATTTAAAACTTTTACTCAAATATCTCAGTAACAAGGTTATCGCGACTATCTATACTCAATTATGGGCTCACTATAGCCCCGTGCTACATGAACATTTTGTTCTGAGTAGCTAAATCTAAAACAACAACAACCAGTCTGGCGAATATATTCTGAAGTCCAAAGACAAGACAGCTGTAACAATTCTTAAGAATTACAGGAAATGCGACGAAATCAAGGCAGAGGACAAAATAAGGAAAATCATTGTCCTCCACTGTCTCATGCACATGGCCTTATCTCATTTCGAAAAGCTGAATTATGTGGTGTCAGCAGAAAGATGCCAGGAAAAATCCACAAAGCACGAAACCCCACAAGTCCTTCTCACAGTAAATAGACGGATTCCCAAAAAACTTGATCATGGCATTTGGGGCGTGTTCCATCATAAGCCCTACACCACATTGCCCCTCAGATGCTTCAGACGTCAGAGATTTGGACATAACAGGGATGGTAGCCAACGCCCAGTGAGGTGTGGAGTCTGCAGCCTGCCCCACGACACGAAAATATTCTTTGATAAACACAATGCTAACCAGCCCATTCAAGCTAAGTTTCCAAATTGCTCCAAAGCACACCACCCTTGGAACTTGAGATGCCCCCAAAAGACTTAAAATGATCCCGAAGAACCCTTATGCCTACAGCAGAGCAGCAGTCCCACCCAAATATATACCAGTTCCCCTGCCCACAAAAACAGCATAGAGCTTACCAAGACCAAACCAGATGGAGAGGGCACATGACCCTCCACCATGGTCTATGGTGGTCTCTACGCGGATATAAACACAGGCCCACCACGGTGATGGTCAGCTGGGTACTGACCATTGTCCGGTGAGCGCCTCATGACTGTCTGAACCAACCATTGATCAATTTATAATATTAATTTAATTCAGAAGTAAAATCAGAGATAAAGTTATTTAAAACATTAATATCTGATTCTCTATTTTTCTTGATGTATTTTATGAAGATGAACACACCATAGTCATCTACCAAGACATGTCTGTATAATCCAGCGTCCTAACTCATCATGGCAACTCTGTAGGCTTAATGTGTATAGGCACTAGCAGTCACACAGGTCCCGTTAAACTCCCTTCCCATCCCCCCTTTCCCACCCCTCTTCCATCCTCCCCTCTTTCCCCTCCTCCTCATTCCCCTTCTCTTACCCCTCCCCTTCTCTTCCCTGTCCTACTCATTCCCCTTCTTTTACCCCTCCCCCTCCTTTTCCCCTTCCTCCTCATCCCCCCTCTCTTCCCCCTCCTCATCCCCCTCCTCTTTCCCTTCCTCTTCATCCCCCTTCTCTTTCCCCTCCTCTTCCTCCTCATCCCCTTCTCTTACCTCTCCTTTCTCCCGCCTCCTCTTCCCCTTCCTCCTCATCCCCTTCTCTTACCCCTCCTCTCCCGCCTCCTCTTCTCCTTCCTCCTCATTCCCTTCTCTTACCCCTCCCCCTTCTCTTACCCCTCCTCTCCCGCCTCCTCTTCCCCTTCCTCCTCATCCCCTTCTCTTACCTCTCCTTTCTGCCGCCTCCTCTTCCCCTTCCTCCTCATCCCCTTCCTCCTCATCCCCTTCTCTTACCCCTCCTCTCCCGCCTCCTCTTCCCCTTCCTCCTCATCCCCTTCTCTTACCCTTCCTCTGCATCGGCCCAACTGTGGTGCTCCCCATCCTTGGGTGAGTATGTACTGGTAACATGTCTTGACACGATGCTTGGACCTCTGCCCTGGTCACGACGCAGGGGGCCTCCGCCCCTCAGTTATCCACACTGCACTTCCTCGAGAGAAGGTGTATCACTCCTCCCTTCAGCATGTTCTCTTATCTGCTTATTTTTAACAGCTTATTTTTACTCACTGTCTACAAAAAAAAATATGAATCCTAATTGCATAAACACTTGCCATGATCGATGGGCATACGATCTAGCGCAGGCAACCACTATTTCAACGGATAAAGGAGCTTACCATAGAATCTGTAGCTTGGGGGGCGCTCCAAGATGGCGTCCTCTGAGACGTCCCACGAAATCTCCTTAAACAGCTCTTCTGCTCGTGACTTGGGCCCACACATTCGTCTGGCAAGTTCCACACAAAGTCACATACTTATCCTCCTCCACCTGAGGATACAACTATTTAGAGTTCCACACAGACACGACCACCACTCGGCTTGAGGTAGTCTCCAAATCTTCATAAATACTGAGAGGTTACGTGTGTCACGCCCTTAGCAGCTTCCTCAACAGCTATGCACTGTAGCTGGCACTCAAACAATTCATCCAGGGCCGTATTCTTCAATATTCCCAGGATACAGGAACACACGTCTACCTCTGATGACTCTGGCAACTCAAATGGCGTTACTGTGACCGTTAACGTCACATAGCGTCCCAAACTGTCAACATCCTATTTCCAATAACATTGAAAAGATGCTTGTTCTCTGCCTGTATTATTAAATCACTCACTGACGTATATTGTATACATATCTTCCACTGACCTCTTAATTTCTGGTCCGGAAAGCAGAGTAACTCTTATCAGGTGGACTCCTTTCTCCAGGCAAACTGGGGTCATAACATTCCCCTTTCCTGATTTCTTTAGAGTTATTCTCAGTGGCTAGGCTCGTGTCAAGGTGTCAGCCACCACTTTATCTCGCTCTTTTACATGTCTCATGATCAGGTTATACTCTTGAAGTAACAGGAACCACTAGTTAACCTCTCATTTGCGTACTTCATCTTACTCAGCAATTCTAGGGGATTATGATCTGTATACACAGTAACTGGGTATCCTTCCCCACTTACGTATTCATCAAAATGCTTGAGTGCCAGGACCAATGCCAATGTCTCCTTCTCTACCATACTGTGTGATCTCTGATGCTTTGAAAAATTCATGGAGAAGAAAGACACGGGGCGATATATTTCGTCCTTTTGCTGCGTCAATACATCTCAGGCTCCTACATCACTGGCATTCACAAACAACGCAAACAGTGCTCCAAAATCCGTCGACACTAATACAGGCGCCTCGGTCAATAATCTGTTGGTTTAATCAAGCTCCTCTTGGGCTACTCCATTCCATTCCATCGTCTTATTCTTAGACAACAAACTCATCATAGGAGCGGCTATGGTGGAAAAATTCATACAGAAACTCCTGTAGTATCCAATCATTCTAAAGTACCTAAACAACCCTTTCTTTCCTTCGGTACCGGGAAATTATCGATGGCTCCTACCTTTGTCCTCACTGAAGCAGCCTCACCTTGCCCTACCACATAACCTAGGTACTCCAGTCGGGCTCTTCCAAACTCACCTTGGGCTACCTTGGGCCCCTTAACTTCACCAAGTTAAGGGGCCCGGTGATGGTGCACCGAAACTTCCTCAAACACTATTCTTTTGTGAGTAGTATTCTCATGGTAAATGCTCCAACTTTTCCTAATAGATTAACATTATTCCATGAACAGAAAAAAAATAAAAAAAATAAATAAATAAAAAAAAATAAAATTTCAAATTAGGGTTAAAAATATTAAAATGTCACCAAATGGTATTTTATTCATTGTGGTGTCAGAATGGCATATAAAGTTCAGTTTCCTTGCTGCAAAATATTGTTTGAGAGTATAGTTTACTGTAAACGATTTTTTCCATATGGCCATCGAAATATGCAGAATTTAGATACAAAAAATTAATAACTCAAATAGTAATTGATTTATTACTAAACGAAAGCGAGGAAACTTTAGAACTAAACACTTTGCACAGTGGGCCTCGTAGCCTGGTGGATAGCGCACAGGACTCGAAATTCTGTGGCGCGGGTTCGATTCCCGCACGAGGCAGAAACAAATGGGCAAAGTTTCTTTCACCCTATGCCCCTGTTACCTTTCAGTAAATAGGTACCTTGGAGTTAGTCAGCTGTCACGGGCTGTTTCCTGGGGGTGGAGGCCTGGTCGAGGACCGGGCCGCGGAGACACTAAAAGCCCCGAAATCATCTCAAGATAACCTCAAGATATATGTAAAAATGGTGAGAATCGGTCAGAAATTGAAATTTTGAAGCAGTCTCAAAGATCTTTTTTTTTTTTTTTTAGAGGTAATTGAAGTTTTAAGTTATCGACAATGAATATGATAGTTCTAATAAATGAATGTTCTTGTATGTTTTAATTAACATTGCTTGGCAATGAAGTCAAGAAAAAATAACCAACCCAAAACAGAAGATATTGGGATAGGTTAGGGATAACAAACATATATATTGCAGTCGATCATTCTCAAGTCGATTGTCCAATCGACTTGAGAATGGTCCAGGACGGACCGAAACGTCGTCGTCCCTTCACCTTCTAGTTTGTGGTCTGGTCAACATACTTTAGCCACGTTATTGTGACTCATCGCCTGCATCACCTGTTGGACACATGATCATCCTCTAAATGACCAAACTTCTCTCTCACCTTGGCCAGGCTGTATGTGTTGGACACCTTCGCTCCCTCAGCCCTCTCTAGCTTACTGATTTCCACCTCCCCTTCGTCTTCTTTTTGCATTCCACACAGAAAGTGTTAGACATCTATTATCTGTTCCTCCTCTGTCGTCCTCATACTTCGGTTCATCATCCTCATACTTCAATCTACCACCATCATTCGTCCGTCACTTGTCATCATACTTCACTCTCTCGTCTTCACCGACGATCCCTTCTTTCATCTCCACATTTATCTGTAACTTTATCTCCTTTGACTTCCGTCGAACCTTCGACTTTCTTCTCTCTCTCCATGCTTGCGACATTATCATGCCCTTCTCTCATTCTGCTTTACTACGCAACTCCAATTCTTCCCCTTCAACTCTTCCACGTTCCCTCAAGGCTTCCTCAAGTACTGTACTACACTCGGCTGTACTCGACCGTACTTGTTGCTCTAGGTCCACTCTGTTCACACTAGTTTTTTCCGGCAGAGTCATCTTCACCTCTGACCTCGTCATGCCCTCATTTTCTCGAGCTGGTCCTTCACTAAACAGCCACGCTATCTCCACGTCGGTCTCTTCCCTCAGTGAAGTCGACACTGTCACCTCACCTCCAGTGTCTCCCTTGTCGGCAACCTCTGACCATGCCACTACACAGGCAGGGTACACAATGACTTGGCTGTCCTTTGACTCATTCTCTAGGATGCTAGAAAGGTATACTCTGTCTGGTGTCCCATCAGTACTGTGGCCCTTCTGGAACCCTTATGGCACAACTTTCACTATGAGTTCCGGTAACACCTTCGACCCGAACAAGTCATTACCCAGGATCACTTTTATCCCTGGAACAGGTATGTCAGGACACATTCCCAACATCACCTCCGCCGACAAATAATCTGACTTCAGTCTGACAGCTCACATGGGCATGTCTCACTCCGACAATAACCCATGAACCTTAATTTTCAGACAGCCAGCTAAAAGTCGATCATCCCAGATCAGGCTTTTCAGAATCTAGCTCTGATTTGCTCCTGTATCTCTGAGGATACTAACTTCAAATTCTGGTTGGTCTCCTATGCTGACCCAACCTGTATATGTGAACGATCCATACCTCTCGTTCACTAAGTTCACTTTCTGTGGTCTGTCCTTTGTTAAACTCTCACATGAGTTGCGGGGGTCCCACATTGTCAGGGGTCACATCTCTCTTACCATGTCTTCAATCTTTCATCATGTAACCCAGTCTATTACATTTATAGGAAAATAATGCAATACGCTGTTCTTCTCAGTCCAGTAATCCTGGCATTCCTCCAAAGACAACTGGATATATGCCTCTCTGGCAGCACTGGCCAGTCGTAACTTAACCAATTGGGCCCACTCTTCCTGTGGCCACTGTTTGATGTTGATTACCTTCTCAAAGTGTTCAAAGAAGCTCTCGGACTCCTCTGGCACAAACAGTTGAATGTCTTTTTCCCTAACTCTATTATCCAGTGTATGTGACACGTGTGAGGTGCTCTCTGGCAACCCACGCTCAATACTACGCTCTGCCACAACTCTATTTGTTTCTATCTCCATTCGTTTTGTTTTCTCTTTTTCTTGCTCCACTTTGATTTTCTCTTTTTCTACCTCTAGTCTAGTTTTCTCTTTTCCTTCTCTACCTCAAGTTTACTTTTCTCTTTTTCTGCTTCATTTTTCATCTGCAGTTCTAGTCTCAACATCTCTAGTTGCAACTGCCTCCCTTTGTCCTCACGTTGCATCCGGAGTTCTAGCTGAATCCTTTCCAAGCTCCTTTTCTGGCTACTCCTGCTACTGAAGCCACTCCTACTACTGCTATTTGATCCTTGGGATCTCAGTTCATCCTATCCATCATCATCCTTTTCATCTTCAGCTCCTTTCTGAGCTCCCTACTCTACCGCTTCACTCCTAGCTCTCAACTGTCTAAGGATCTGATACTTCATTCCTGCCACTGTAGATGACATCACCTTAATGCCACATTTCTCTGCAATCTGCCTTAACTGCTCTTTGGTGCAACCTTCCAAATCTTCAGGATTGCCTAACTCAACAAATGTTTGCACATTCTCCATCTTGTCCTGTGGGTTTTTCCAAAAGAGAAAGAGATATTCTTTCTGTGGTCACATGGGCTACCTATTGCTGCTAAGGTGTATCAGTCTACTCTCCTGGACTCAAACTATGGGTGCGACAATTCGCCCCCAGACAGGCTCCCAATTCTGTCGATGGGGATGCTGGGGATTTCTACCATAAAAAGCTGGTTGTTGCGCCAGACAGTTACTTGCATACAGGCGAACAGAGACTCCAACCACTGCCTGATAGAAATACAGCCGAACTCGGCAACTACACTTACGCTACTGTCATTCGACCAGCAATGGACACTAGAGTGCTTGCAATTACCTGGAAGTTCACTCTGTACACTCCTTGATCCTGGCGAGGGGTTCATCATTACTTTTATTTAGGGGTTCGGCTCCAAAACTGACCTCGTTGTCTTGAGTACACACACCCTACCCTCTCTCTCTCTCTCGTTCTGGGAAACCTCTCCAGGACAAGAACAAAGACCAAATGTTAACAAACATTTAATACATAAAAACATACACAACAATCTATATATATAAAAATTTAATTGTTCATTTGTTCAAAATCGCTAATCTCCGATAGTTCTTCACCGGTTGCTTTGAAATTTACACACAACATTCCGTTCACATTCGAGTGGGTTTTTATATACATACTATATAGATGTCATGTCTGTGACGAGAAAAAACATGCTTCTCTGAAAAACTATGTTATCATGTGTTTTTCATGTGAGGGAAATCTTTGAAACCTCTTTATCCATTGCTTTTAAATTTTGACACAACGTTCAATTCAAATATACACATGTTTTTATATATCTACTAAATAGATGCCACAGCAGTGAAAGGTAAGAACATTTTTTTTTTAAACAGCTCCATCTGTTGCACATAAGAGTAACAGCCCCACATGTTGCACATGCTATACTAAATATGTTACAATTATTTTTCAATGATTTTCGATTGCATTGATAAATTTAAATTTCATACATTTCGATTTATTTTCATTTTGATTTAATTATTTTGTGTGACATTGCATTGGAATTGAGCTGTTTTATTTACTGTTCCGTTCATTTTGTGAGTATAAGTATAGATACCACACCTGTGACAGGTAAAACCATGTTTTTTTGAAAAAAAAGCCCATCTGTTGCACGTAAGAGCAACACACACTATACTAAATATGTTACGATTACATTTCAATGTTTCCGATTGCATTAATATATTGAATTTTCATAGACTTCGATTTATTTTCATTTTGATTTAATTATTTTGTGTAACATTGCATTGGAATTGAGCTGTGTTGTTTACCATACCGTTCATTTTGTGCGTATAGTTTATTTGTTTATTTTTTCATTGTTATTTTATTTTGTTTTTTAACTGTACTTAGCTTGCCTTGCTGCATCCCTTCGTGCTTATGAAGGGATGCTTAGATTGCATCAGTGAAGAGGAAAGCAGATTGTTATCGAACTCCGCACCCGGCTAAGCCAAAAGTCATGCCCATAAAAATAGTGAAGCCCAACAACTAACTCAAAGTGCATGACCAGCAAATTGAATTGGTGGACACTTATCAGTATATAGGAATAATCCTGGACACACATCAATTTTAATGCTGAGGTCGCTTACATGAGAGAGAGAACTGCGGCCAAGACGGCAATCCTCAGGTCCGTAACAAACTACAATTAAAAAGCATTATATTTGATAGAGGAGGCGATCATCCACACTCAAACTACACTTGTTCCCCACCATTGGAGGAGCGTACCATCAAAATAGTAATAGAAGGTATTCCGAGATGAAAATGCTGCCTATGATCCAACAATCCTAAGGCGCATCACAGAAAAGTAATTTAGCACTTTTGTAGTAGCAGGAGCCACCCACATCTTCACAGACGGATCGGGCAATGGACACCTAGCAAACAGGACACCTAGGGGAGAACCCATGGCGACCCCATCAACTTGCTTATACATACTTATACATGTTGAGAGCCTCGTTGGACGTAGAATCACTGTTTACCAACATACCTGTGGATGAAACAATTGGGATGATAGCCGACAGAGTGTATCGTGATCCGGCCTGTACTGATCTTAACATACCAGAAAACATTCTAAGGAAACTACTCCAAGCTTGTACTAAAGAGGCACCCTTCTTGAGCCCGGATGGACACATGTACAAGCAAGTAGATGGGGTCCCCATGGGTTCTCCCCTAGGTGTCGTGTTTGGGAACTTCTACATGGGTACCATCGAACAGAAGGTCTTAGTCGACATGAACTTTAAACCGTTGAAGGCGTTGAAGAAGTGCGGCACTAGGGCAGTGAGGGAGTGTGGCACTGGGGTGGTGAGGGAGTGTGGCACTGGGGTGGTGAGGGAGTGTGGCACTGGGGTGGTGAGGGAGTGTGGCACTGGGGTGGTGAGGGAGTGTGGCACTGGTGCGGTGAGGGAGTGTGGCACTGGGGCAGTGAGGGAGTGTGGCACTGGGGTGGTGAGGGAGTGTGGCACTGGGGCGGTGAGGGAGTGTAGCACTGGGGTGTTGAGGGAGTGTGGCACTGGGGTGGTGAGGGAGTGTGGCACTAGGGCGGTGAAGGAGTGTGGCACTGGGGTGGTGAGGGAGTGTGGCACTGGTGCGGTGAGGGAGTGTGGCACTGGGGCAGTGAGGGAGTGTGGCACTGGGGTGGTGAGGGAGTGTGGCACTGGGGCGGTGAAGGAGTGTGGCACTGGGGTGGTGAGGGAGTGTGGCACTGGGGCGGTGAGGGAGTGTGGCACTGGGCGGTGAGGGAGTGGCACTGGGGCGGTGAGGGAGTGTGGCACTGGGGTGGTGAGGGAGTGTGGCACTGGGACGGTGAGGGAGTGTGGCACTGGGGCGGTGAGGGAGTGTGGCACTGGAGCGGTGAGGGAGTGTGGCACTGGGGCGGTGAGGGAGTGTGGCACTGGGGCGGTGAGGGAGTGTGGCACTGGGGTGGTGAGGGAGTGTGACACTGGAGCGGTGAGGGAGTGTAGCACTGGGGTGGTGAGGGATTTTGACACAGGGGCAGTGAGGGAGTGAGGAACTCAGGCGGTGAGGGTGTGTGGCACTGGGGCGGTGAGGGAGTGTGGCACTGGGGCGGTGAGGGAGTGTGGCACTGGGGCGGTGAAGGAGTGTGGCACTGGGGTGGTGAGGGATTTTGACACAGGGGCGGTGAGGGAGTGAGGAACTCAGGCGGTGAGGGTGTGTGGCACTGGGGCGGTGAGGGAGTGTGGCACTGGGGCGGTGAGGGAGTGGCACTGGGGCAGTGAGGAAGAGGCAGTGAGGGAGTGTGACACTGGGGTGGTGATGAAGTGGCACTAGGGCGGTGAGGGAGTGGCACTGGGTCGGTGAGGGAGTGGCACTGGGGCGGTGAGGGAGTGGCACTGGGGCGGTGATGGAGTGGCACTGGAGCGGTGAAGGAGTGGCACTGGGGCCGAGAGGAAGGGGCACTGGGGCAGTGAGGGAGTGGCACTGGGGCAGTGAGGAAGAGGCACTGAGGCAGTGAGGGAGTGTGACACTGGGACGGTGAGGGAGTGGCACTGGGTCGGTGAGGGAGTGGCACTGGGGCGGTGAGGGAGTGTGGCACTGGGGTGGTGAGGGAGTGTGGCACTGGGGCGGTGAGGGAGTGTGACACTGGGGTGGTGAGGGAGTGTGGCACTGGGTGTGGGAACCGACCTGTGAGATTTATATTTATTTAATTTATATGAATTTATATTTACGTTAATTTATATACTTCGATAGCAATTTGTATAATGATAAGTGGACTGTATTTCTGCAATAATCTCATAATCTCACAAATCGATCCTCTACACATTAGGGGGGGGGGGTTATTAAATTAATATATATGCAGCCAATCAAACTACAGAATTAACTACATACATTGAAGAGGTTCCTATCTTAACAGCAGGTTAGTCCACCAGGTATAACTAGGGTGTAGACACCAAATTATCCTCTTTGAGGTAGCTTCCATCACCCAGTAACTGGTGTACAAAATCTTGCTTCCTCGTCTTGACCTGTCAAAAGTGCGCTAGCTGTGAAGCCAGAATCCTATATATGACAAGCTATATCAGAGAAAACACTATACATGGAACAATAAAGACCTGGCTTAATTACCTTTAGTTTGAGGCTTCCACGTGCTCTAACCGGACCACCCTATATAATGACATTAATGGCCACTAATGATAGATAATGGGTTTCGGAAAGAACACTTAACTTGATTTGTTGACAGCGTGTTGACAGATGGTACACCTTTGGTATCCATAACACTACGTCCAAGTAAAATTAACAGGAGCCGAATTTGCTCCCGTGAGCCTCTGGTCTAGTATCAACAATAACAATGTCTAACACTCCATACTACTGACGCCTGGCCGACATTGTCCAGATTTGATAGGAGCCAAATTTGCTCCACACGTCTCGGAGGTGACACAACAATGGCTGCCCTCCTTCCCCACTGACGCCTGGCTTACATTGTCCAGATTTCAGAAAGTGATAGAAGGGTCACATTTACTCTACTTTAATATTGTTAATTAAGTTAATTTATATAAGATGTTTTTATGATGGTAAAGACCAAAGACTAATGTATTTAAGAATAATTCCCACCATAATAGGTGGTGAATTATAATAGTGTGTGGTGATGATATCCCGTTTTCTTTAGACGGTAATTCCACTACAAGTTACGCTTTCTATGGGTTAACTTGCTTATACAACAGCAATTATCTGTATGATATATTAAATGGTGTCGGATTTTCCGACACTGGGGTGGTGAGGGAGTGTGGCACTGGGGTGGTGAGGGAGTGTGGCACTGGGGTGGTGAGGGAGTGTGGCACTGGGTCGGTGAGGGAGTGGCACTGGGGCGGTGAGGGAGTGTGGCACTGGGGTGGTGAGGGAGTGTGGCACTGGGGCGGTGAGGGAGTGTGACACTGGGGTGGTGAGGGAGTGTGGCACTGGGGTGGTGAGGGAGTGTGGCACTGGGGCGGTGAGGGAGTGTGACACTGGGGTGGTGAGGGAGTTTGGCACTGGGGCAGTGAGGGAGTGTGACACTGGGGCTGTGAGGGAGTGTGTTACTGGGGCAGTGAGGGAGTGTGGCACTGGGGCAGTGAGGGAGTGTGGCACTGGGGTGGAGAGGAAGTGTGGCACTGGGGCGGTGAGGGAGTGTGGCACTGGGGTGGGGAGGGAGTGTGGCACTGGGGCGGTGAGGGAGTGTGGCACTGGGGCAGTGAGAGAGTGTGGCACTGAGGCAGTGAGGGAGTGTGGCACTTGGGTGGTGAGGGAGTGTGGCACTGGGGCAGTGAGGGAGTGACAATGGGGGGGTGAGAGAGTGTGGCACTGGGGCGGTGAGGGAGTGACACTGGGGCGGTGAGAGAGTGTGGCACTGGGACGGTGAGGGAGTGACACTGGGGCGGTGAGAGAGTGTGGCACTGGGGCGGTGAGGGAGTGTGGCACTGGGGCGGTGAGGGAGTGACACTGGGTGGTGAGAGAGTGTGGCACTGGGGCGGTGAGAGAGTGTGGCACTGGGGCGGTGAGGGATTGACACTGGGGTGGTGATTTAGTGGCACTGGGGCAGTGAAGGAGTGCGGCACTGGGGTGGTGAGGGAGTGTGGCACTGGGGCAGTGACGGAGTGCGGCACTGGGGCGGTGAGGGAGTGGCACTGGGGTGGTGAGGGAGTGTGGCACTAGGGCAGTGAGGGATTGTGACACTAGGGCAGTGAGAGAGTGTGGCACTGGGGCAGTGAAGGAGTGTTACACTGGGGCGGTGAGGGAGTGGCACTGAGGCAGTGAGGGAGTGTCTGACAGGGGCGGTGAGTGAGTTTCATTTGGGCCTTGAGGGAGTTTGGCACCGGAGTGATGAGGGATTTTGGCACTGGGGCGGTGAGGGAGTGTGGCACTGGGGCAGTGAGGGAGTGTGGCACAGGGTCAGTGAGGGAGTGATGCACTGGGGCGGTGAGGGAGTGTGGCACTGGGGCAGTCAGTTAGTGTGGCACTGTTGTGGTGAGGGAGTGTGGCACTGGGGCGGTGAGGGAGTGGCACTGGGGCGGTGAGGGAGTGTGGCACTGGGGCGGTTAGGGAGTGACACTGGGGCGGTCAGGGAGTGGCACTGGGGCGGTGAGGGAGTGTGGCGCTGGGGCAGTGAGGAAGTGGCACTGAAGCGGAGAGGGAATGGCACTGGGGCGGTGAGAGAGTGGCACTGAAGCGGAGAGGGAATGGCACTGGGACGGTGAGGGAGTGTGGCATTGGGGCGGTGCATTAAGTACTTCACCTCCTATTCTGTATCCTGTGTCTGGCCTCCTATTTCCACTGCCTAGTTTCATTACTTTGCAATTATTCGAGTTGAACTTCAACAGCCATCTGTTGGACCATTCACTCAGTCTGTCTAGGTCATCTTGTAGCCTCCTACTAATGTCCTCAGTTTCAATCCTCCTCATAATTTTTGCATCATCGGCAAACATTGAGAGAAACGACTCTATACCCTCTGGGAGATCATTTACATATATCAGAAACAGTATAGGTCCAAGGACTGACTGCTTCGGGACTCCACTTGTAACGTCTGGCCAATCTGAAACCTCACCCCTCACACTGACTCGTTGTCTCCTGTTGCTTTGGTACTCCTTTATCCAACGGAGTACCTTCCCTTTCACTCCAGCCTGCATCTCCAGGTTTTTCACTAGCTTCTTGTTTGACACGGTTTGAAAGGCTTTCTGACAATCCAAAAATATGCAGTCTGCCCACCCTACTCTTTCTTGCCTTGAGTGTGGCACTGGGACACTAAGGGAGTGTGCCACTGGGGCGTTGAGGGAGAGTGGCACTGGGGCGGTGAGGAAGTGTGGCACTGGAGCGATGAGGGAGTGTGGCATTGGGGAAGTGAGGGAGTGTGGCACTGGGGCAGTGAGGGAGTTTGGCACTGGGGTGGTGAGGGAGTGTGGCACTGGGGCGGTGAGGGAGTGTGACACTGGGGCGGTGAGGGAGTGTGGCACTGGGGCGGTGAGGGAGTGGCACTGGGGCGGTGAGGGAGTGTGGCACTGGGGCGGTGAGGGAGTGTGGTACTGGAGCGGTGAGGGAGTGTGGCACTGGGGCGGTGAGGGAGTGTGGCACTGGGGTGGTGAGGGAGCGTGGCACTGGGGTGGTGAGGGAGTGTGGCACTGGGGCGGTGAGGGAGTGGCACTGGGATGGTGAGGGAGTGTGGCACTGGGGCGGTGAGGGAGTGTGGCACTGGGGCGGTGAGGGAGTGGCACTGGGGCGGTGAGGGAGTGTGGTAGTGGGGCAGTGAGGGAGTGTGTTGCATGAAGCAGGTGTAGGGTGAGAGTCCCCAACTCCTGTTGTTATTGATTCATCTACTGGGAACAAGTTCCAAGTAGCCTGGGCTATGGTGAGACCGAAATTTACCTGGCACAGGAGCGGGGCAAATTTCCACCCCCTCCCACAACTTCTCCATGAACACACATATATACAGCCCGACGATCATGGTTTGCCTCAGGCAAATGCTGCCTGAGGGTTATCAGGTGGTGATGTAGATGTTATTGAGCCTTGTACATCGTTCACGACGTAAGTCCATAACGTATTTCATCCACTGCGAAGGTATAGGTGAGAACCTATACCACATGTCAGTGGTCTGTGTCTGTGAGAACAACGACAAGTTGAAGAGCTACCAACATCGAGCTGACGATAACTTTGGGGTGACAAGTTTGGGGTAACACCAACTGGTGTTACCCCAAACTTCTTCACAGCTAAGAAACTCATAGGATGCAGAGTGAGGGAGCAAAGTCTATCGCACAGCCAAGACCTTTTCAGCTCTACCGACCTCAAGCTGGCACACGCACGCACGGATAAGCACGTGGAATTCCATAATAAATGGAATGCATTAGGAAGCGATGTGGTGGATTCTGACTCCATATACAGTTGCAAATATAGGTATGATAGAGCCCAGTAGGCTCAGGAATCTGTACACCAGTTGATTGACGGTTGAGAGGTGAGACCAAAGAGCCAAAGCTCAACCCCCGCAAGCACAACTTGGTGAGTAAAACTAGGTGTGTACGTCTGGGTACAAATTCATTGATAGAATCACATATGGTCACTCACTGCCTCCAGGCAGGGTTATCATACATATCAACCTCCGATATTGTAAACCCACACGTGATCACAATGTTTAGTGCATCACACAGCTCTATTGTAGATCTTAACCAAAGTCCTTCCACCAATGATACGTTACTTTTTCCTTGGCAATCACTTGCTCGATAATGAATCATGCCACACTGAGTCACTCGAGTAGTAAACAATGGCACTGAGTCACAGGAGTCGTTACACTGACTCCTGTGACTAAAGCTTGTGCTGCAGCCTGTCCTCATAAAACAAAGGCCCATTCTATGCACCCACCAAACTCCCGGTTTATGCAACCCGTCCTCGACTCAAGTCCATTACATTCCAGCCCGTCCTCCAAACAAAGATCCAAAAGTGATTCCATGCACCTGCCAAACCCCCTGTTTATGAATGAAAAGCGGTTTACACACGACTCACAACTACTGACGTTCGAACATATCCGGAACAAGTGCTTCACTGACGAATTTTGTTCGAATCGCAACGCTATAAATGCTTCACCCACGTACTACAAATACAAATAATCGCCAACTGAACCTAAACACCTAACCTAACCTATCCTATGCCTATATATACACAATATGCTAATATATTATAATATTAATTTATACTTGAGAAATTCCCGTTTTGAATAAACAGCATGTTAAAATTTATAAATGCGTTTGTGGGGTTGACCGCTGAATGTAATGGACTTGAGTCGAGGACGGGTTGTACATTCAGCGGTCAACCACACAGACGCATTCATAAATTTTAACATGCTGTTCATTCAAAACGGGAATTTTGTCAAGTATAAATTAATATTATAATATATTGGCATATTGTGTATATATAGGCATAGGATAGGTTAGGTCAGGTGTTTAGGTTCTGTTGACGATTATTTGTATTTGTAGTACGTGGGTGAAGCATTTACAGCGTTGTGATTCGAACAAAATTCGTCAGTGAAGCACTTGTTCCGGATATGTTCGAACGTCAGCAGTTGTGAGTCGTGTGTAAACCGCTCTTCATTCATAAACAGGGGGTTTGGCGGGTGCATGGAATCAGTTTTGGATCTTTGTTTGGAGGACGGGCTGGTTTATGAATGAAAAAAGGTTTACACACAACCCGTCCTCAGACCAACTCCATTTCATCGAGCGGTCGACCCCAAAGATGCATTCAACAATGTTAACACTCTGTTAATTCAAAACAGGATTTTCTCAGTTATTAATCAATAATATTATATATTATAATATTGTGCGTATTTAGGTACTGGTTAGGTTAGGTGTTTAGATTCTGTTGCCGATTATTTGTTTGTATTACGTGGTTGAAGCATTTACAGCGTTGTGGTTCGAACAAAAGTCGTCTTAGAAGCACTTGTTCAGGAAGTGTTCGGACGCCATCAGTTATGAGTCTTGAGTAAACAGTTTTTCATTCATAAACAGGAGGTTTGGTGGGTGCATGGAATGGACTTTGGGCTTTTAGAGGACGAGCTGTTACACACGACTCACAACTGTTGACTTCCGAACACTTCTTGAACAATTGCTTTGCTGACGACTTTAGTTAAAACCACTACGCTGTAAATGCTTCACCTACGTACTACAAATGCAAATAATCGCCAACAGAACCTAAACAGCTAACCTAACCTAACCAATGCCTAAATATGCGCAGTGTGCTTGTTACGGCCCTATTGAGTCGCAACTGGGTTCTTTCTCTGATGTTAATAGAGTTTGGGTATCCGGCCCCAAGTTAGTAGTGGCTTTCAAGGGGTGTGTTCCGTAACACAAGTAAATTAAAGGGGAAGGGAGACAAAGGCAAAAACTTAAATATATAATTATCACCGTCACCATAAATAATATATAAATTATCACACGGGGGAGGTATAAACACTATTATGTACAATATGGTCTTCCTCTGAAGACGCGGAGTGTTCCACGGTGCTCAACGATGCTTAGCCCTTGGTCCTCTTGTGGCCTCACGATGAATCCTTCGATTCTCTCGAGTCTACCCTGGCCACAGGCCAGCCAAATCACAGCTCCACTGGGGGCACCGTCGTGGAGGCCATCAACCACAAATCCAGCCTGTAGCTGGCAGGTTCCAATTAGTTCCGCTGGTTAGGCCACTCCACGACCGATACTAGGGTTGCGAGCCCTAGGCAGGAGCCTCGTGTGACTTCACAGGTCACTCTCCTCACCACAACACCCCAGTGGTTAGTCTTCTCCACTAGTCAGCCCCGGGTACGACAATCCCTGGATCTGCCACCTCACAGGCAGGCTAACACAACAGTGTTCATCCAGGGGGGTGACTCACAGTTTCAGTGGCAAACGCGTGGAGGTTCTACGGCTGCCTTGGGTAGACTCATCCAACTTCCATTACAGCAGTCCCAGGTCGCCTCTGTAATCGGACACGTCATCAGTAATAGGGACACTCTAGGGCACCTCACTTACAGGCTTAGACACAAACGCCCACCTATCCACTCCATAGATGGCGTTGGTGTCTTAGCTCCACCTCACCAGAGGTCAGCAGCGGCTGTGTTATGAGCTGATCAGGACGGGAAACTAGCCCTTGTGGCCAGTATATCTCGTCCTCACTAGATGGCGTCGTCCATTTGGAGGGGGTTTCGGGAGCTGACCCACAGATGGCGTGGTCGTCACTGCTCCGGGCTCGGACGCTGGACTCGGGTCCGTAACAGTGCTAATATATACCAATAATAATTTATATTTGAGAAAGTTTCAATTTTGAATGAACAGCATGTTAAAATTGATGAATGCGTCTTTGGGATCGATCGCTGGATGGAATGGACTTAGTATGAGGACGGGATGCTCATACACAGACGCACGTGGATCTACGTTGTTTGCCACACTGTCGAACACATTAGAGTTGGAGCAGGCATGTCCAGCTTCCGTCATTGGGGTAATTTGCTGTTAAATCCTTCTTTAGATTTTATCATTCACACCTGAAAACCCTAATAAACAATCAAATAAATCGCTCATTCAATCAATAAACGGTGAAGTTTATTGTAAATACTGCTGCTCCATATCACAATTTATGATGATATTACACATATTAGCAGCCAGGGCACCCAATACTATTTCTTAATATAACTTATTTTTTAAAGTCTTATCTTTAGCAATGAGCAAAATCATATAGAAATGTAAAGGTATTGTTCCAAGAGATATTCACCAAACTGTTGGGTAACAAAGAGATTGGTAATTTTCATATGGTAGTCTGTAAATCATTGATAACATGCATTTTGATCTGCAATTATTTTTAACATATAATATTACATATGATATTATAAATTTTGAAACTTAAATTTTACAATTTTGTTAATATTATTCAGTATGTGTTACAAGACAGAATTTTCTTTCCAGATAAAATGGCAATTGATCTCCTCCTTCCTGTCAATGGGTCCTCAACAAACACCACATCGCAGCCTAGTGACGAACCCATCAGTGTGACAGAAGAGCCAGTAAAGGAACTGATATTGCAACTGTTTGCCGGTTAGTATATAGCAAAGAGCAACATTTACAAGTTGATATATTTGCCAATAATAACGTTAAGGAACACCTGCTGGTCGCTCAGCTAATAGTAACAAGAATCAATTAGTCGGCATTAAACAAAAAATAGAATATATAAAATTGGTCGGTATATTTTCATAACTTTATGGTTAAATTAATCTATAATAGACTTGTTTTTAAATTGTTTTACATCATCTTCATATAATGACACATGTGTTTGCCAGTTTGTGTCAGTCTCACCTCTCTAATGGTAAAGATTACGGTCAGGCTGGATGAGAAATAAACGTGCTCCCTTCATGCTTTATTGTAATAACAACAAGCAATGACGTCACAGGTATACGTTACATAACTTACTATATAAAATGCTTATAAACAAAAGACCATCAGTTCAAAACACGCTACACCTAACCTCTGTAGTACTTAATCCTATAAAATACCTAATCCTAACATTCCTCCCTTTTAAACTCTATCCCTACAGGTTAAGTCTATCAGGCGGTCGTATGATTCTTCCTGATTTTCTCAACAGTGGCTCCAGACCTGTTACTTCTGGGGAACCTTCTTCTGAATTACTTACTGCAGAGTCCATAGGGTTAGCTGTCTCTACATTCCCCTCTGTTGCCCCTTGCTCTGCCTCCCTGTCTCCTGCAGGTGCTGCCACTTTATTATTAGGATGGGTATCACTAGTTGCCCCACCCCCCACCTGAAGAGTCTACAAAATTTCCCGTGAACCTTGGCATGAGTTGATCTGCATGTCTTTTCCAATTAATGTCCCCAAAACTCTGCACTTGCACGGTGAAATTCCTGCGGCCCAAGACTTCCTAAATTTTCCCTTCTACCCAAGGCTACTGGCCTTCTACTGGAGGCCTCGTCGACGACCGGGCTGCAGGGACGCTAAGTCCCAGAAACACTTCAAGGTAACATCAAGGTAAGGCTTACCAATTCCAAAATTCCTTGCATCTACTGCATCCCCCTCGTTTAACAGCAATTCCTCTCCCTGAGCCAACTGATTGGCCAAGCTAGTTACCAATTTCTCTTTATCAGGATCTGTCTTAACTTTTTCTATGTGCACTTTAAAGTACCTATTAAACATTATTTCACAAGGAGATTTACCAGTGGAAGAATGAATAATTTTTCTTTGCTTTTACAAAAATCTACAGTCTTTTATTATTAGTACCATTTGAAGAAGGATTATATGGGGCAGGTGTTACATATTTAACATCATTTTTTTTCTAAAAAAAATCCTCCATTTCCTCAGAAACAAAATAAAGAGCATTGTCTGACACAACCATGTCTGGCAATCAAAAATTACAACAAAATCTCCTTAGCAGTTCATAGGTTACAGATGATGTGGTGGAATTACACACATGAACATCCAGAAATTTTGTGAATCCTCCACCACCAGGTAATATTTGTTGTCCATAGGTCCAGTATAATCTATATTTGGTCTAGACCAGGGTTTTCAAGCGCATGGCCAGGAAAGTTCTGGGATCTGGGGTTTCAAATATTTCTTAAAGCAAATGTGACAATTCTTAGTTACTTCAGCAATATTCTGGTCCATTTTTGTCCACCAAACCCAACTTCTAGCTTCTGCTTTCATAGCATTTATGCCATTATGGCCTACATGCAGCTGTTCCAAAATCTTACATTTTAGTTCCCCAGGCACCACCACTCTATTCCTATACAAGAGTACATCCTGGTGAATACTAAGGTCAGCCTTTACTGCTGTATACTCTGAGAATAATAAATTATCATTCCAACTATATATGACATACTTCGTCAATCTCTACTAGTCGCCTTGCTAATAGTCTGGAATGAAATATCCTCAATAGACATAGATTTCACCATGTTAATATATTCCACTGAAATACTGGAATTCAATTCTTCTGCCACAGGCAATCTACTTAATACATCAGTTACTACATTATCCTTGCCTGGCTTAAATTCTAAATCATACTCAAACTGCGAAAGTAGCAATGTCCATCGTTGAATTCAAGCATTAACATTAACTGGAATTTGTTTACCTCTGCCAAACAATCCTAGCAGGGGTTTATGGTCTGTTCTAGCAAGAAATTTCCTACCCAGTAGGAAATACTTCAGTTTTTACAGCATATACCAAAGCTAAGACATCTTTGTCTAATTGAGAATAATTCTGTTCTGCAGGCGATAATTTCTTACAAGCAAAATATATTACTTTATTCTGACCATCTACTTCCTGTAATAATAATACACAACCAACTCTTACTGAGTGAGCATCTATCTCCAGGTTTAAAGGCTGTTTACCAGTAAAATTAGTGAGCACTGGAGAATTTATCAATTCCTGCTTAATCTTCCTGAAGGCAGTCTCCTCTCTGGCTGCCCACCTAAATCTAGCCCCCCTTTTTTCAACTATTCATACAAGGGTGTTAATTTTGTTGAAAAGTTCTTCACGAACTTACAAAAATATGTTACCCTCCCTACAAAAAACTGTACTTTCCCCAATGATGTTGGGGGCTGGAGCATGTACTATAGTAGGCATCCTTCAGTCTCGGGAGACTATGGAGTTGCTAGTTGTCAATCCTGGTGCAGCGTCTGGTGTGACTGATGAGGTCAATCCGAGAGTGGCAGTCCATCCCACACCGAGCACAAACGAAGTCCGATTCTGGTCTGTCTTCCTGGCTACCGGCTTTCCTTCTCTGTCTCTGCCTCCGATTCCTTGGCAAGTGACTCCTCGAACTTGGAGAGACCTCTTTGAACAGACTAGCTCCAGGCTGAACGGTCTGCAGCCAGTGTCTCCCATATAGCAAGATCGACGTCCAGGGCTTTCAGGTCCCTCTTGCATACGTCTTTGTACCATAGCTGGGGCTTGCCTGTTGGACGCTTTCCCTGCATCAGCTCTCCGTACAGGAGATCCTTGGGGATCCTGCCGTCGCCCATTCGCACAACGTGCCCGAGCCAGCGCATTCGTCTCTGTTTCAGCATTGTGTACATGCTAGTGATTCTTGCTCTCCCCAAGACGTTGTTGTTTGTCACCTTGTCCTGCCAGGTGATGTCCAAGATGTGTCGAAGGCAGCGCATATGGTAGGCATTCAGCTGTCTTTCCTGACGGGCGCGGAGTGTCCAAGACTCACTGCCATAAAGGAGAGTGCTCAGGACACAGGCTCTGTAAACCTGAATCTTAGTATACTCAGTTAGCCTATTGTTGGCCCACACTCTCTTTGTCAGTCTGGACATGGTAGTAGATGCCTTACCGATGCGTTTGTTTAGCTCCATATCAAGAGAGAGAGGGAGTCAGAGATTGTGGAGCCCAGGTACACGAAGTCGTGAACGACTTCCAGTTTGGAATCAGAGATGCCGATGTCAGGTGGGGAGTCCACTCCTTGTCCCATGACTTGTGTTTTCTTCAGACTGATGGTGAGTCTGTTCTCTGTCCGCGGTTGTTCAACGTCCTCCCAGCAAGCATAAGAAATATTGCCGGAACAACCGTGGACATTTTCAAGAGGAAACTAGATTTATTCCTCCAAGGAGTGCCGGACCAACCGGGCTGTGGTGGGTATGTGGGCCTGCGGGCCGCTCCAAGCAACAGCCTGGTGGACCAAACTCTCACAAGTCAAGCCTGGCCTCGGGCCGGGCTTGGGGAGTAGAAGAACTCCCAGAACCCCATCAACCAGGTATCTACCAGGAGTCCGAAAGCCTGAGAGGCCTCGCTGAAGCGGGTTATGAGCCGTTGGAGGTCTTCAGCTGAGTGGGCAGTGACTGCTGCGTCGTCGGCAAAAAGGAAGTCGCGCAGACACCTCAGCCGAACCTTCGTCTTGGCTCTCAGCCTGGCGAGGTTAAAGAGCTTTCCATCTGCCCTGGTCCGGAGGTAAATACCTTCCGTGACAGATCCGAAGGCGTGTCGCAGCATAACTGCGAAGAAAATCCCGAATAGGGTTGGAGCCAGTACGCAGCCCTGCTTTACTCCACTTTGGATGTCAAAGGCGTCTGATGTTAGGCCATCAAAGACCACGGTGCCCCTCATGTTCTCATGGAAAAATCTGATGATGCTGAGGAGCCTGGATGGGCATCCGATCTTGGGGAGGATCTTGAACAGGCCATCCCTGCTGACGAGGTCGAAGGCCTTCGTCAGATCTATGAAGGCTACGAAGAGTGGCTGCTTCTGTTCCCTGCATTTCTCCTGCAGTTGTCTGAGGGAAAAGGCCATGTCGATGGTGGACCTGCCAGCTCTGAATCCGCATTGTGATTCTTGATAGACTCTCTCTGCAAGTACTTGGAGCCTCTTCAATGCGACTCGAGCAAACAGCTTTCCGACGATACTGAGGAGGGAGATTCCACGGTAGTTGTTGCAGTCGCCCCTGTCACCTTTATTCTTATACAGCGTGACGATGTTGGCATCCCTCATGTCCTGTGGCACCTCTCCTTCTTCCCAGCAGAAGCAGAGAATTTCATGCAGCTCCATGAGCAGGCTACCTCTGCAGCACTTCAAGGTCTCAGCAGGAATGCCATCTTTGCCAGGAGCTTTACCAGAAGCAAGGGAGTCTAGGGCATCGCTGAGTTCTTCCAGGGTCGGTTCACTGTCGAGCTCCATTAACACAGGCAGACACTCAATGGCGCTCAGGGCATCTTCGGTGACCACATTGTCCCTGGCGTATAGCTCAGAGTAGTGCTCGACCCAGCGCTTCAGCTGCAGTGTCTGGTCCTGAATCACCTCGCCAGTGGCAGATTTCAGAGGAGCGGTCTTCCTCTGAATTGGGCCGAGGGCCTGCTTGATGCCATCATACATTTCCCTTACATTGCCTGTATCCGCTGCAGTCTGTATCTGGGAGCAGAGTTGGAGCTAATAGTTGTTGGCACATCGCCTGGCGCTCTGCTGCACTTTGCAGCGGACGGCCCGAAGGATCTGTAAGTTGCGCTGACTTGGGCAGGCTTTGTAGGCTGCCAAGGCGTTTCTCTTCTCTTCGATGACAGGTGTCATCTCTTCCGAGTGAGCCTCGAACCAGTCTGCCGACCTGCTGGTCTTCTTGCCAAAGGTGGAAATGGCAGCGTTGAACACAGCGTCTCTGAAGTGCTCCCATCTTTTACAGGCAGTGACCCCAGCTGGGCCAGGGAGAGCTTCCTTGAGCATGCGTGCAAAATCTTCCACCTTGTCCTGGTTGCGGGTCTTGGTGGTGTCGATGCGAGGTCTGCCCGCCTTTTTCGAGTGATGAATCTTCTTTGGTTGCATCTTGACCCTGCTACATACCAGGGAGTGGTCGGTGTCACAGACAGCACTCTGGTAGCTACGCATAATCTTGACGCTAGGTAGACTTGCACGCCTGGTAAGAATCAGGTCAAGCTGGTGCCAGTGCTTGGATCTGGGGTGTCTCCAAGATACTCGGTGTTGAGGCTTTGTGCCGAAGAACGTGTTGGTGACACAAAGACCATGAAGGCAGCAGAGTTCTAGCAGACGTTGCCCATTCTCATTCATCCTCCCTATGCCAAATTGACCCAGACAAGTGGGCCAAATGTTGTGATCGGCACCCACTCTGGCGTTAAAGTCGCCGAGGATGAACAGTGGCTCCTTTACAGGGATTCTCGCTATGACTCTGTTGAGGTCATCGTAGAATTTTTCCTTTGCCTCTGCTGCAGAAGTCAGGGTTGGTGCATATGCACTAATTACATTGACTGGTCCTGTTTGGGAGTGCAGTTGCAGAGACAGAATTCGTTCAGTTTCCCCCATCGGTGGCATAATGTGTCCCAACAGTGCATTCCTGACGGCAAATCCCACACCATGTTCTCTGGTCTCATCTGGAGGTTTTCTTTGCCAGAAGAAAGAGAAGGTCTTCTCTCTCACAGATCCTGATCCTGGGAGCCTGGTCTCTTGGAGAGCAACAATGTCCATCTGCAGCTTGCTCAGCTCCGTATCGATGATTGCTGTTTTTCGGGCGTCATTGATTTCTTGCAGGTCGTCAGAGAAACCTGGTGTCAGTGTCCTGACGTTCCATGTGCCCAGCTTTAGGGCAGTTGATATTTTCTTCTTTGGCTTGGTATTGCTTGGTGCAAAGTTGTCGGGCCGCTTGTCGGTTTTCACCCTAAACCCCACGCACCCAGTGAGGTTAACGGACCGTGGCGAGGCAACATCTTATTGGCTGGGGTTTGCCCAGCTTGAGGTGGGCGGTAGCTGCCCAGTGGGGCGCGATGACCCCTCCCACCGTCAGAAGCAACCCCTGGCGTCACACTCTTCGCCAATCGAGCAGAAGACTTAAAACCGGTAGACTGTTGCTTCCCGTGTTGGTTCGACGCTGTGAGGCGAAGCTGGAGTGTCCTCTCCAGGGCGCAAAGCCTGGGTAGGTAGATATGGAAGAGAAGCTGTTACCCATGCAGCAGGTCCCCCCTCTCCACGTTGCTGAAATTATCCAATAGAAAGGCAAAGTACAAAGTACTGCTATAGTACGAAGCATGTACTATAGCAGCTACAAATTTTGTGAGGAGTAAAGCACTTCCTGAATATGGTACTCAAAGTATTCAATGGCCTTGGTCTTCATTGTTATTTTACCCTTATTAATCTTCACATTGTGCTCTTGCAGAAGATTCAAAACCTTTTCTAATCTTGTATTATGTACTTCCTCATTCTCCCCACATTCTTCTCACATGTCATCTAAAAAGCTAGCCATCCCCTCAATGTTTAAAAACATTTGGGACATAAGTCTCTGAAAAATTGCTGGAGACGAAGAGAGTCCAAAAGGAAGTACTTTATACCTAAAATAACCCCTTATGGGTATTAATCACTAACAATTTCTTGTTCTCTTCTGCTACATGCATTTGCAAGTAGGCATCTTTCAGGTCAATCTTAGAAAATATTGCCCCCGTGCAAACCACTGACAACAACTCATCTATCTTTGGAAAAGGGCACTTCTCACTATGAATGCGGTTATTTAGTTCTTTAAAATTTGCACAGATTCTCCAGAATTTCCGGCCTGCCTTCAACACTGGTACAATTGGAGCTGCCCATTCACTGTGTGTAATTGGCTCTAAGATGCCTTCTACAACATGCCTTTCCGGGGCTGAATCTACCAGTTGCTTGTACTGGAACGTAACTGGTCTTGCATTGAAAAATTAAGGTGAAGCCCTACTTTTTAGGTGAATTTTGCCACCATGCTATTAATTGGCTTACCTGCCCCACTGAATATTTTTCCAACATATCTTTGGAACTTTCAATTGTTTTAACTATCGCCAATTCACCTAGGCACGCCAAGAAAATTCACACCTTTTCCATGAGATCCTTACAACATAGGCTAGGATTATGTGAATCCCTTACATAAAAATCCTGGACAATTTCCTTGCTATTATAGCCTACTTTTGCTGACACCTTGCCATAGACCCTAATCGGTACATTATCGTATACACTTAATGATTTTCTACTGAATTTTACATTCAGTTGCAAGGTATCTGCCCCGTCTCTAGACAATGTTGACACTGCAGCACAAGTGTCCAGGTCTAAGGGAACTAACTTCTCGTTAATTACAAAATACACCACCTATGACTTCACCGAACATATCTTTTCTGTCACCGAATATAGACTGCTTTCCTCACCTGCAGCTTCTTCAGACGGTTATCTTTCTCTACTGCCTTAACCACAGTACCATTACCTGTTCTTCCTGCATTCCCCGGTCGTCTGCTCTCTAAGTCCTTGCTATTTCTGTTCAGGTATTCTCTACACACTTCCCTCACTTGTCACAAAAGTTGCATATGTAGTCCTTAAACTTGCAGTTGCTACTACTACTGTGATTGTACCCACAGTGTTTAAATCTTGTCTGGCCTTGTAAGCCCATAATTTCTTGAGTAGTAGTTTTCTTGCCTCCAAATGCCCTTTCCAGATTCAAAATCTTCTCTAGCACTAAATGTGAAGGCATTCACATGCCCACTTGGGGACTGTCAGCCCCAAAGATCTCAGTATATAGGCAAGACAACAACGTCTTTTTTTAGGTGATTAACAATGCACAAACAACAGGACTCCATCAAGGAGCATATAATCTCCTCACACAACCAGACTATCACTAGAGAAATCTTAACAAGCAACACAGAAATTATCGATAGATACAGCGACAGCAGGAGACTTGACATCATCCAGGCCCTACACATCAAAAAGTCATCACCAGCAATCAACAGCCAATTAACATAATTACAATCTACCCACTTCAAGACCGCAAACCAACACAGAAGGTGGCATCTATACATATACTCATGCAACCCGTTCTCGCACTTGCTTATAGTCAATATTGGCTTATTTAATAAGTGCATATGTGACATACTAATTTAATGTGAATATTTTAGTTTACCTTGAATAGCTTCATAAAAAACACCGACCTTACCGACCCTTCTTAGTATGTTAAGATAAGCATCTTATTGCTTCTTATTTACAATTATTACTTAACCTATCAACGGTATTGGTTAAGTAATAATTGTAATTAAGAAGCAATAAGATGCTTATCTTAACATACTAAAAAGGTTAGGTGAGGTCGGTGTTTTCTATGAAGCTTTTCAAGGTAAACTAAAATATTCACAATCAATTAGTATGTCACATAGGCACTTATTAAATAAGCCAATATTGACTATAAGCAAGTGCGAGAACGGGTTGACTCATGAAATGAATGGTGGTAAACAACACAGCTCAATTCAAATGCAATGTCACACAAAATAATTATTTATTTATTTTAATTTTGATTTAAATCAAAATGAAAATAATCGAAATCAATGAAAATTCAACTTATCAACGCAACCTGAAACAATGAAATGGAATTGTAACATATTTAGTATAATGTGTGTTGCTCTTATGTGCAACACATGGCTCTGTTTAAAAAAAATGGCTTTACCTGTCATAGGAGTGGCATCTATATATTAGGCATATAAATACACACGTGTATTCGACTGGAACATTGTGTCAAAATTTCAAAGCAATTGGTGAAGAACTTTTGGAGAATACAACATGTGTTGCTCTTACCCCCAACATATAGTGCAGTTTTTCAAATAAAGCATGTTTTTTTTCCTCTCACAGAAGAGGCATGTATTTAGAAGGTATATAAAAACACGCTCCTATTCGAATGAAACGTTGTGTCAAAATTTCAAAGCAATCGGTTAAGAGGTTTCGAAGATTTCACTCACATGAAAACCCAGTTTTTCAAAAAAAAGCATATTTTCCCTGTCACAGAATTACATCTATATATTATTTATATTATACATTATATATAATGTTTAAGCATCCGAGCGCACTCGCTCGGATGCAAATGGAATGTTGTTGGAAAATTTCAAAGCAATCGATGAAAAACTTTCGGAGATTAGCGATTTTGAACAAACAAACATTTCCATTTTTATTTATATAGATATATAGATTTTTATATATTAGTATATTTTAGTAGCAGTCATTCTTGTAAGCATATGTTGTTGAATATGACCGAAATGGTAAGATTAATGATTCTAACACTAATCTTCTCAATATTTCTTACGTTTTCCTTTGCTGTCGAGGGTAATTGAAAAATTAACTCTCCAAAGTTCCTTTTAAATTTTTATTTATGGTCTGATGCCTATAAGTGTTTTGCAAGAGACTTCTCAAATTTTCAAAGACACATTTTTTTGTACTCTGTTTCATGCTTATATTTGTTTTTAGGTGAGATGATATGATATAAATGTTTTTGGGTGGGGTGATTGGACACAAACTAATGAGCAAATCAATGAATATAGATAATTTTACATAGTCAGAACATGAATCAATGGGTTTATTGCATATTTTCTCTTCTTGCTTCTGTGTTGGTTCAGGGTCATGAAGTGGGTAGAATGTAATTATGTGATAATTGGTTGTTGATTGCTGGTGTTGACTTTTTGATGTGTAGGGCCTCGCTGATGTCGAGTCTCCTGCTGTCGCTGTATCTATCGATAATTTCCGTGTTGCTTGTTAAGATTTCTCTGGTGTTGATCTGGTTGTGTGAGGAGATTATATGGTCCTTGATGGAGCCCTGTTGTTTATGCATTGTTAATTGCCTAGAAAGAGACGTTGTTGTCTTGCCTATATACTGAGATCTTTGGGGCTGACAGTCCCCAAGTGGGCATGTGAAGGGATGCCCATGCCCATTCACCGTCTTTCAGACATCAGACTACCCTTCGAGTGTTCTCAGCTGTAACCTCTACTCTCGCTCCCCCGGATGTCGGTAGTTTTTTGTATAAACTTTTTTTAAACTTAAACTTTTTATAAACAGCTTTTGTATAAAGAATTACTTGTACCCTTTATATTAACGTAAATTTCACATGTATATATTTCTCTTTTGATTGTGTTTAAGCCAAGTGGACTAGGGGTTTTGTTTTCTTTAATTGCTATTTGTCAGTTTATGTAAAATTATAGTAATTTTTTGTTATATTAAATGTGTGAAGTTTTTATTCTCTTTGGTTTTTACCTGTAGCTCTCACACGGTAGAGGACCTAAGCAGTTTTTTTTTAGTTTTTTTTATTAATGTGCGATTGGTCAACACCTGCCAGAATAGCCACTACTCTATTCCAGATTCTTGTCATATTAACGTGCAGAGCCTGTCCTAGGAGTCTTGCTCAGGAAATGCTCCTAGAACCTTTACTTAAAGTTGTTAATTGTACTTGGCTTTAACACATATTTGGGGTTTTCAAGACTCCTTTTTCACTGTTTTGGTGACTAATACGTTATACATTTCAGGTGTAGCATTTTTTTACTATTAGATTGACTATAGATTACATATGTGTTTTATGCGCAAATTCATACTCGTAATGGTTAGTTGTCTTATAATCTTTGCTATATCCTGTGTTTTTTTATATCTTATTCTCATGTTTTCTCTATCTTATTCTCGTCCTTTCATTTATTCTCGTCCTTATTCTCGGGTCAAGTGAGACCCTCAATTAGAGAAGAGGGTCTCACTCAGGCAGATCATTCCCTCTAGTACTCTGTTACTTCGGTCTGTCTCTGGGCTATTACACTCAAATCTTTGCATTCTGAATATAGGTTGACGTACTAGACTTTAGTTCCTTTCGCATCTAGGCCTTCACTATACGTTTGGGACCCGTACAGCAGTTCTCGTCAGTATTGACACTCTCTGCACCCCTACGCTTTTGGTCAGAGATCTTCAAGGGCCATGAATTCCAAATATGCTGTGAGATTTTTTTCTTTGACAGGTTATCAAAAGAATTAAGTCCTATTGATGTTACGTTAATCGTAACTACCTCGCAAGAGAGGCAGACCTTAAACAGCAAGAGCTGCCAGTGGCAGATATTTAATCTTAAAGCCTAAGATCATAGGACCGCGGGAGCAAACCGCCAGGCGAAACCACTCGGGTAACACCTGTCACTTAGGTCGCTGGCTCCTCCTAGTTGACAACTAATAAAGGGTAGCCGACGGATTCTCACTTCTTATTTATAGAAGTGTGGTGCTGTGCAATGGACTCGAGCTTTAGATACAGACTTAATATGAACATAAGCAGGCAAAGCGTTGCAGAACATGAAATGTGGGGCAGTAATATTGGAAGGTTTGACGTAAACGACCGTTTTCTATAACAAAACAATTTATTCACAAAACAAGACTAAAACTACTACACAGTGAATTTACGTTACTTTACTGTCACTCCAGTGGCACATTAAAGTACAGCTAATCAACAGCCTGATGGACCCACGGTCTCCTTATCCCGTCGTCGCTGACTGAACAATGACACTAACTGAACAAAGTGGTGCCCACTGGTGACGCAAGCTTGCAATCAATATTGTCACGGCTTCACGGTGACCAATACTATAATCACAAAACTTGACTGGCGCTCGCTGCCCACAACGAGGTACCAAGTAACAAGGCGGTTAATCCAAGAATGATAACCCCTTATAAAAATCTTACGTTAACACTTGTCTCTCAGGACAATCAAAACAAAAGTTACTCTAATTGAATTTAAACAATTACGTTAACACACACGTGTCTCAACGACACTTAAATGGCAGCAATAACTCGTACATCAATTAATTACATCAACTTGAAAGTCAAGCATTCGGTGAGTAATTCCCAATTAACTACTGAATACAACAGCCTATTAATTCAGACGAGTATTGACAAAGCCTACTGTCTCTCAACTGACAGTTTTCTTCCGGTCTTACAACAAGATTACCTTAACGAGGGTAGACTACTGTACCACACACAATGTTCCAATACTCCGTGTAAACAACAACATCAACACCTGGTGAATTCACTAAGTGGCGATTACTAATTATCTTTAATTAGCTACGAGTGCTTAATCACTCTCTCCGCAGACAGAGCTGATCAGTCCAACGAATTACAACAGCTTAATTACAGCGCAATTGACTCCGATCATAACAGACCGTCAACCCCTTACGTTAATCACTCAATTAACGACAGCTCGTTAAATCGTTAACACTACGTTAGTCTTCACTTGACAATTCCTCCACTGCGTGAACTTCACTGTGACTGTTGCCTTTACACGTCCCTACGTTAATCACAACAATGTTCAACGAACAAGTGACCTCGTTAAGTAAATCGTGACCCCCGGTGACGTTAACTGACTTTAATTCTCACGGAATCCTTCACAGTACACAACGCCTTCCACCAAGGTCAAACTTGTCTACGGTTTACACACGGTACAACACAGTACATCACAGTACAACACAGTACATCCTTGCCACTCACGGCAAAACTTGTAAATGACTTCCCCCAGTAAATTATCCACCAATAATTCACACTTTACCACAACACAACAGTAAAATATATAACCAAGGGAAATCTCCCTGTTACCACTTTTCACTGCTGAAAAAGGGAATCAAATTACAGCGAATACATACGCGGCACATAGAGAAAATAGCAGCAAATAACTCACTTTACTCTACCTCTGAATGTGTCACTAGGTGTCCTCACACACGTCAAAAATCACAGTTGGGCCCAACCTCAACTTGATGACGGCAAACAGGGTAGACTCACACGTCTCCAATTCCCATTCACCTCACCAGGTGGTCACAGGGACAGAGGACAGACGGAACACTGGGGGCGAACCCAGCTTCAGAGTTTTATTACCCAAACGGAAACAGTGTACTTACATCAATCAGCGGGCCCGCAACACTCCCTTTCACTCATATACACCCGTCAACCTCACACTCCCACTGCTGCTGCTGGATGATGACGTAGGCGTCCTCACTTCCTACACGTGGTCAGGTGGAGCACAGGGTCCTCGACCACGGGGTTAGCTCCACACACACAGAGACCAGGATGGCGCAGACACACCGGCTTAGTCAAGCCAGGGTGCGCACAACAGCAGGAATGCGGTACCACGCCCCTTCCACTTGACACGGTACCCCAGGATACGACGGTACACGGTGTTACACGGTACACGAGACCCGAGATGGAGTCCTTCACTGTTCCTCAGAATTATAACATTTAAGGTTTCTCTCATAACACTGAAACCTTTTCTGGCACGTCTCACAGCAGTATCTTCAAGCACAGATACGATCGACGGCGGATGTCACTTTTGTAGCCCGATAATTACGCCTCACTCAGTCCAGTTCCTCTAAGATGGCGTCCCACAATTACGCGGCTAGATGACAAGTTCACACGGCTCGATACAAGCCCCTTTCCGATTACCGGATTCTTACGCACGGCACACGGAAAGATAGCAAGATGTAGGCGTGACTTTAGTAACGTTGCAGGCGGTATTTCCCGATGCTTGGCCTAGCACGGGAAACACGTCCTCCTCAAGGTAACGTCCTAGGTAAGAATGTCTTTCCCGCCAACATCATGCCTGGGGGTACAATGCGGTACCCCTCAGCGTCTTGGCCAATCACGGTTCAGCATTTCTGAGGCCCCAGACCCTCAGCCACTCCCGCACCTGCCCCATGACGCTACCCCCTCTCTCACGAGGTGGACACTTGATAGGGGGGGGGTGGTCTACGGCCGTTAACCCCCCATACCTCCCTCTCTACACTTGACTTGTACAAAAATTTCCCTGAAATCAACTCCCTCCTGTAATTTCCCTCACAGACCTGATACAGCGATCAGAATGACATCAATGGCTAGCAAATGTCATGGGCTGTCCAACGACACCCAACACGACTGTGGAAAAGTTATATTCAGAAAGTTGAATCACGGTGCACATCACTGGTGCACTATGCAATTTCGTACTTAATTCAGTGCACGAGAGAGCAGGGAAAATATGTCCCCTGACATATGCAATAAATGAAAAACAGTTCGATTTCAATCAAACTTTTTTAACGAGTTGTATATGAAAAGGGTTTTATCTGGTTCAAGTCTCAGCATCATAGCATGAATAGGAATGGAGAAAAAATATTGAATTATGTTTCAAAATTTAAAAAAAAAATAAAATTTAACATCAAACACAAGTGTCAACTGAAATCATGTCTTTGCTCTCAGCTATCACAATAGCTTATATAAAAAAATAATAATTCGTTTCATAATTTTTTTTCAATTTTATGTTTCTTATTTGTTTATCGGATAATTTGCATGAAACTTGTACACCTGACTGCACGTAAGCTTATCTGTAAGGGTGCCAATTTTGGAGGAAATTGGTTGATGCCAATCTCAACTACAGATAGCAGC
>NW_025568286.1:0-20983 GCF_020424385.1 Procambarus clarkii
TCTTACAATTTTCCTCCATCCCTCCGCTACATATTCTTACCCGTTCATTACAGTCCACTACATATTCTCTAATCATCCTGTACTAATTCTCAAAACTAGTTGTTTCTGTCATTTTAGTAAGTAAGTAAGTAGATCATCGTTATTACAACGACAACAACAACAACAACAGTAACATTACTAATTCACAGTAAGTTACTACTGAGCATTTGGTAGTTATCCATTTTCAAATAAGGTCAATATAAATCATTCTAAGACATCTTCGTAGAATTAAAGATACTTGCCTGTGCACTAAGTCATTACTTACAGTAGCATCTTAAGGCATTGTTTTCGTAACTCAGTTTTATTAAACATACACCTTCATTAGTCAAAGGAAAACTTTTCAAGTCATTGTATTCAATATTTCCGTTAAACTTACTACATCATGTCATTATTCGGTTTCATAATTAAGTACTTGTTTCAGTCCTCCAATGTATTAAGCAAATTATTCTATTAAGGATAAAGAAATCTTATTTAGAAGAGACATTAAGTTTATTACAACATTTAACGCATACAGTTATTCTCAGTAGTTATACAAGTGTTCAAGAAAATCATAAGTGTTCAAGAAGCAATCATATACAAGTGTTCTTAGTAGTTATACAAGTGTTCAAGAAAATCATATACAAGTGTTCAAGAAGCAATTGGATTTATTATATATAAAATATTTCCTCTACAAATTGGACAGCATTTCAGAGCTAAAAGACAACCACTGCACGTCACCATATGTTTACATGGTAGTATTACAATATTTATATTTTTATCCATACAAACTCTGCATAAAATATCTTCTTCCCAAGATTGTTCTATACAGTCCTTGTTTTCAACAGTGCTGTTACAAGTCTCCGGTAAAGTTTTCAATCCCAGATCTTCAAGCGTAACTTCTTGTTCCTTTTTATCATCAACTGCTTCATAAATTAAGTCCCGTACCCGTAAATAAATATCTGTTCCCTCTTGCATATACCTCAACACGATTTCTAGACATCTACTTTGTATAATAAAAGGCAACAAATCTCTGGATTCCTTAAGGTACTCACTTAAAGCATATCTTATACTCTCCACAGGTATTAATTTTTATGAATCAGATGTTTGAACTTATCCATACCCTCCATTAAGATATTAATTAAATCATTGTCTATAGGTTTTATAGGTAATGGCATTGTCAATCTAGCATTCTTAACAAATTCCTTGCCCCTTGCAAGAATAATGTAAGCACATTCTGGACTACATCTCGCATGTAACGTCCAAGGATCATCTTCTGGTCTCCAATTTCGTATTCCACAGGCGCAGTGATAGCAGCAGACGTGGTCACTTATACCTGAAAACCATAAAACAATCCAACATTATCTCGTTACTATCTTTTAACTAATATTCATTATTTCTTTACTTATAACTCTATTAAGTTTAAAATAGTTAAAACACTTCATACCACAGTAAAAAAAACCAGCTTCTGCCAGCTCATGAGAAGTTTGCTTGACGCTTCCAGGCCATGTCATATCAAATGTCTCTAGGCGACATTTATAAGTTACCAATCCTGGATTCAGCGATTTCCTAAATTTTATCAATCCCAGATCTTCCTTAGGAGGAGCACCACCTAAAAAAATATAACGTAGTTACGTAAATTATTCTTTAGAAGAATAAGAAGTATCTATTTAAGCAATCAAGTTTGTACAGAGTATATAAGACTGGTATAAGAATACATCATAAGAATATATACTTACTACTATCACTTATTTTCTTATTTCCCAGTTCTATTTTATGGGAAACAAATTCCAGTCCATATTTGAAAGCTATCTCAGACACCTCTAAAGAAACATTGTCACTCCTCTCGCCTCTAATAAAGGCACAGTCTTGATTAATGATCTTATGACGTCTTCTGGGGGTATCACCAACAATCCATGCACCTACTATACAATAACAAAATGCACACAAACAGTAATCACTATTGCGAAGGTAATAGAACCCATCTTCAACTAAGTCAATAGGGTTTAACCACTTAATGGGCCAATCCACAAATGTTTGTAGTCTAACTCCTGCACATTTAAGGCTTTCTATACTGTAAAACTTCCTGGCACACAAAGGATCCATCGTGTGAGGGCAGCACTAACTATTAGAGTAGGATAAGCAAGTATATATATCCCTAAAATAAGTATCGTACATCGCTACATATTTAACAGTTTCCTCATTTATAATAGACAGTAATCTCCTCTAAATACTTCTCTATTTAAAAATCCTTAAAGTTTCATAATTAAATAAAGCTCTTATATAAATACTTAGTAAACTACTTTCATTATTTATTAGACTTATTAGAAAAATACATCACTTTGGCAATCTCGCTAAAAGTATACTGTTACGTCATTATTCGTAGCTGCCGTACATAATGATAGATATATATATATAATTTAGTAGTAAATTCTTATTTAATCTAATTAAAATATATGCTTAAAGCATCTATATCCTAAAATGAAATATACTATTAGTTATAATGTAATATATAATATCGCTCTAAGGTAACAAAAATCCTTATTAATATATTCAAATAAGTGGTAACTTTTACATTTCCCCCAATATAAGAGCGCGGACCTCACATTAGGGATATTATTACGACTATCTGGATCGTATCTACTACCTTACGAGGAAGAAAATTCACCATGGATACTGTTCTGACAACTTGTCAGGGTTATTTAACCGACGATTCATTTTGTAATAATGAAACCTGTATTGTGTACGGAGTGAACTGTATATCCTGTGTTCCCCGAGGAATGGCCCTAGACTTAGCCAAGAAATATTCTCATGCTGACGCTTATAATGTTCGCCGACCCTTGTACAGTCTTAAGAGATGTATCCCTGAAGATCGTCCAGTACCAGGAACAATTCATATCTCTAAAGGAGAAAATCTTCCGTATATTGTTGCTATAGCCACACAATACGGTATTGGATTACCTATAGAAAGTAATAACATTGCTCAGGGAATTATAGAAAACTCAAAAGACAGAAACATGCTCTCTGGATTAAACGAAGATACATCCATTAATCGTCTCGTCTACTTCAAGAATGGTATGAAAGATTTATTTAACTTTATCAAGGGCTCTCCTCAAATTATGAGAGTTATAATACCAACAGGAATTGGGATTACATGTGTTCGAAGAGATAAAGTTTGGGAAAATACTTATCTTCCTGTTATTGAAGATATGTATAAACAGTTAAAACCCTACGGAGTGGAAGTTAAATTACTGTTTAACGAGGAGATTATGCAGAGGAAGAGCAAGTAACACTTGGCAACCTTTTGTGTGCGCAGTGTTTCTACGCGCAGCCTAAAGATGTATATATGCTCCCCCGGAGTGATCTCTTACGGTGTCCTCCTCTTCTTGGATGTCAGAATCTACTTCAAGCTTGGATATTCAAGGCTATGGAGATCAAGACTATTATTGGAGACTTTGCCTCCCTGTCCGTCTACAATAATCACGACTGTTTATTGTACGATCTTGATGCTACGAGTGTACAAATGTGTAAAATTGTGCAAGGATTGTGGGATCGTTACCCATATGCGAGATTACATCGTGAAAACTTTCCTTACAAAAACAGGGCTGTTGTATCTTATCGCAGTAACCCTGGCAGTATACATATTGGAGAACCACCTGAATTTAACAACAGGATGGATGAAGATCCCCATCTACCCCTTATTATTGGTTTAGTGACTCAGTTTGCTAGTAGACCTGCAACTTTACCAGCATATGAAAATCCTCCGTGTGAAGTACGAAGTTTAGATGAACATTTTTACGATGGACTTGAAAAAGATACAGAATATCAGAGATGGCGCTGGTTTGAAAATGCTCTGAAGGAAGCCCTTGTTTTCATTCTTAAAAGATGTGTTAAGAGAATTATTATTCCATATGGGTTTGGCATGTCAAGTTATTTGGACAACTGCGCAGTATGGGAAAGTAAATATTTGCCTATACTTGAGAAAATAGGACAAAAACTACGAAAACGAGGTATTGTACTCTTCATAGTACGTCCTGAAAACATCGTTCCTCCTCAGTCATCCACCCACGGCATCTTTGAAAATAAGATTCCATACATTGCTGTTCTTCAAAATGGACCCACAACTAATGCTACTGATGCTGCTAGGACACCTGAAGATGATGCTACGCCTGCTACCGCTGATGCTAGTTCACCTTCTATCAACACTAAGTTGTCTGATACAATTAATTCAACACCTGTTAATGTTACTACGTCTGTTGATACTAATGTTACAATGTGTGTTAGTAGTAGTTTTACAAATTTAGAAGAGAAGATGGATTGGGAATAATAATGTCTGTAAATAATTTATACTTTGTACATTTTTACAAATTAAATACATTGTACATTTTTACACATTAAATAACAAAATAGAAACTCGTGTGTTTATTTTCTCCCTTTTTAATGTCTAAATGTCAACTCTACTTTTCTGAGTATATAGGAAGAGGTACGAAACTTTTTCTGTCTTACTTCAAGATGGATTGTTCTATGTACATGCAAGTGAAGCTTAAGCGTTTGAATAAGTGTATTATAGATGCTGATTTTACTAGTGATGAAATTCTAAAACCTGGAGACTGTCTTGTCTACGATTCTCATAATTTATCTGGTGGATTTGCACAACTGTTATGGGAAAAATATCCTTACAGTAAAGTTTCCGAGTGTGAAGTGGTACAGAATAATATAACTCCTGGTGGTATAGTACTTGCTTTATCTCCAGAACCAGAAATAAAACCTCATATTATAGGACTTCAATACAGTAGCTCTAATGAAGATCTAGGATTACAGAAAGATATTATTAAACGTTGGAGTTTTAAATCTGCAATAAGACAAATTTGTTGTCAGGCAAGAAATAATAATTTAATCCAGCGTATAATTATTCCATATGGTATTGGGTTTAATGACGGAATAGGATGGAGTAAAGAAGAACAAGAAGAATGGGAGACACACTATTTTCCAGGACTAGCCCATTTAGCTTATGTTTTAAAGAATAATAAAAAAGAATTATTAATGGTTCGTATACCTCTTGGAGAAGATGTTACGGGGACTGGGAGAGAGAAGAAACAAGTAGAGGAGGGATCTAATAAACGGAAGAGAATGTCATAGTTAAAACTAGTAGATCTAAAATAATACATATAACTAATTTGGAAACTACAGCTAAGAGAGAGGGGCGGAGCGTAACAATCTCCGATGTGATAAGCTAGGTCGGGATATATCTTGCCATAAACTCCCCATCTCGGTCCAGCAGTGAGAAGACATACTCGGATCGATGGCTGCTGTATACAGTAAGTGCTTATTGTATGATGTACTTACAGTACTCGTTATATTTGTTGTGATATAATTTTGCTTATTATTGAATATCTTTTAGTTTTGAAATATTATGATTATTTAATAGTCCCTGTGTTAAATATTGTATTTTTCTTTGTTTAAAGATTTACCCAATGTGATGGATGTGAAGAGTCTACCAGGGTTTGGAAGCATGCCTGATCTTGTGTCAGAAACTATATGGCAAAGTCCAGCTTCGACTGTTTTGTGGAAGAATATGCCCCTGGCGGAAAAACAGACTTATAAAGTGATGACACATACTGATAAATGTACGCATGAGAACATTGTTCCAGCTCTAGCAAAGTTTATTAGCAAAAGTGAAAATGTTTTAATGATACTGATTGGTCGTGATTTTATAAAGTTGAAAGAAGAACTTCCATTGATAAAATGTGACATAGTCTTATTTAGCTTAAAAGAGAGTGTTACAGATGTACTCAAGAAACATGAGAATTGTCAAGTGTTGTTGCTGACGAAAATTCCTAGTAAGGCCGAGATGAAGAAAATTTCTTTGTTATTTAAAGGCGATAAAATAATTTGCACTTTTAGACCTAAACCCCGTTTTAAATACATATTTCCAGAATTTGAAGAAGTGCCTATAGGATGTAACTTAAAGGATAAATTTTTTATAAGAAAATTTGTGGATGAAATTGGTTCTCCAAATGCTGCAAACTGGTTTATTAATAAGTTGAGTTCTGAAGAACGAGAAGTGTATACTATAATGAGCCAGGATGAACTGCAACAGCAGGTAAATAGTAAGACTGTGAAAGAGCTTAGTATTATTCACCCTAAAACGGAAGAAGATGAACATTGGAGTTTAATTGATCATATGGAGGAGAGCTTTCCATCTTTTCCGTTAAATTTAATAAAGATGAGACCAGAAATAGGATATCATACCCCCCAAAAGATAGAAATAGAGGCAGTGATGAGATTTATAGGACAGGATCCTGTACTTGGTGTTTTCTCTGGTATGGCCTTTATTGAAAATCTTATTAGGATAAGACATACTAATGTGGTACGAGCTACAGATAATTACTCGAATATGGGTGAGAGTAAGTGGATGGAGGTTGAACAAATGGATGCTGTAGAAGCAGTTAGGACTTATTGTAATGACAGAGAAGTACTTCTAATGTCCTGGCCTGAATTGATTTGTGATGATAATGTTTATAGCGATGCTTTCTATGTTTTAAAGGAATTTAAGGGACAAAAACTAATCTATTTTGGAGAAGGGGAAGGGGGATGCTGTGCATGTGATGGATTTTTTAACTTGCTGGATAGTGAGTTTCATTGTGTGAAATCAAATACATGTTTTACTTATAATTCTTTTATAAATTCAAATGTTTATTTCTATATAAGACTATAGTGTTTATGATTTCTTGAACACTTGTATATGATTGCTTCTTGAACACTTATGATTTTCTTGAACACTTGTATAACTACTAAGAATAACTGTATGCGTTAAATGTTGTAATAAACTTAATGTCTCTTCTAAATAAGATTTCTTTATCCTTAATAGAATAATTTGCTTAATACATTGGAGGACTGAAACAAGTACTTAATTATGAAACAGAATAATGACATGATGTAGTAAGTTTAACGGAAATATTGAATACAATGACTTGAAAAGTTTTCCTTTGACTAATGAAGGTGTATGTTTAATAAAACTGAGTTACGAAAACAATGCCTTAAGATGCTACTGTAAGTAATGACTTAGTGCACAGGCAAGTATCTTTAATTGTACGAAGATGTCTTAGAATGATTTATATTGACCTTATTTGAAAATGGATAACTACCAAATGCTCAGTAGTAACTTACTGTGAATTAGTAATGTTACTGTTGTTGTTGTTGTTGTCGTGTTAATAACGATGATCTACTTACTTACTAAAATGACAGAAACAACTAGTTTTGAGAATTAGTACAGAGATGATTAGAGAATATGTAGTGGACTGTAATGAACGGGTAAGAACATGTAGCGGAGGGATGGAGGAAAATTGTAAGAAAGGGTTGAAAGTTGGGATGTGTAAAGGATTGAGAGATTGTAAGGGATGGTATCAAGATGTGCGGAAAACATGCTACAACATGTAAAGTAGACAGTGTAGTGAGTTGGGCGGTGAACAAGCTAGGACTTGTAATGGATGGAAGGAGTCGGGTATATTTACATATGACTCATGTTTAAATAAGATATGGGACACAGTAATACACGCTACAACATGTAAAGTAGACAGCGTAGTAAGATGCGAGGCGAACATGCTGAGACATGTAAAGGAATGAGAGAGAGATTGTAAGGGTTGGTACCAAGATGAGCGGAAAACATGCTATAACATGTAGAGTAGAAATAGCGTAGTGAGTTGGGCGGTGAACAAGCTAGGACTTGTAATGGATGGAAAGAGTCGGGTATATTTACATATGACTCATGTTTAAATAAGATAGAGGAGACGGTAATAGTTGTTTAAGTCTTGTATAAAATGGGAAAGAAGTAGAGAATATGTAAGACTAAGTACAGATCTGAACTTACAGAGAATATGCTATGAACGGGGAAAGAACGCAAATTAACAGCTACATTTAAATTTATGAGACTTGGATGAGATGGAGGAAGGTGGGAGGGGGTGAAAGATAATTAAACAGGTTGGGGTTATGTGTATACTCGGATAAGAGATAAGCTGGAGACGGACTTGATCGAATATATTTATGTCTGATGATCTAAGGCTAATGTCCAGATTAATTTTACTACGTTAGAAAATAAGGTGATCTTAAATCTCAGGGTGATTTAGTTGGAAAATAAAGAACTTGCACAAATGAACTAAGCTGGGGCACAAGAGTTGAAACTTGATAACTGAACTGGTTTTATTTACTATGTCTGAAAATGTAGTTGGGTGTTTAAATCTCAGGGGGATTTGGATTGATAGTAATGAATTTACAGGAGTGAACTTGGACAGAGGACAAGAGCTAGAGTTTTATAATTGTTTTCATCATATTTACTATGTCTGAAATACAGAGGGTAAAAATTTCGGGGAAATTGATGGTTTATTTACAAAGACTTGAGGGTGGAAGAGGGTGGGGGACGAGAGCTGGAGCTCAGTAACTGACTTGATCTTATTTACTAACTTTGAAGTATGTCTGCTTTTAATTTTAGGGAAATTGATGGGTTATTTACAAAGATACGAAAGAGAATTAAGGCGGGGACGAGAGCTGGAGCTCGATAACTGACTTGATTTTATTTACGGTGTCTGAAATACAGAGGGTAACAATTTAAGGGAAATTGATGGTTTATTTACAAAGATACGAAAGAGAACTAAGGCGGAGGACAAGCGCTGGAGCTTGGTAACTGTTTTGATCTTATTTACGGTGCCTGAAATACAGAGGGTAGAAATTTCAGGGAAATTGGACTGATACTAACGAAGATACGAGAGAGAGCTAAGGCGGAGGACAAGAGCTGGAGCTTGGTAACTGTTTTGATCTTATTTACGGTGCCCGAAATACAGAGGGTAAAAATTTCAGGGAAATTGGACTGATACTAACGAAGATACGAGAGAGAGCTAAGGCGGAGGACAAGCGCTGGAGCTTGGAAACTGTTTTGATCTTATTTACGGTGCCTGAAATACAGAGGGTAAAAATTTCGGGGAAATTGATGGTTTATTTACAAAGACTTGAGGGTGGAAGAGGGTGGGGGACGAGAGCTGGAGCTCAGTAACTGACTTGATCTTATTTACTAACTTTGAAGTATGTCTGCTTTTAATTTTAGGGAAATTGATGGGTTATTTACAAAGATACGAAAGAGAATTAAGGCGGGGACGAGAGCTGGAGCTCGATAACTGACTTGATTTTATTTACGGTGTCTGAAATACAGAGGGTAACAATTTAAGGGAAATTGATGGTTTATTACAAAGATACGAAAGAGAACTAAGGCGGAGGACAAGCGCTGGAGCTTGGTAACTGTTTTGATGTTATTTCCGGTGCCTGAAATACAGAGGGTAGAAATTTCAGGGAAATTGGACTGATACTAACGAAGATACGAGAGAGAGCTAAGGCGGAGGACAAGAGCTGGAGCTTGGTAACTGTTTTGATCTTATTTACGGTGCCCGAAATACAGAGGGTAAAAATTTCAGGGAAATTGGACTGATACTAACGAAGATACGAGAGAGAGCTAAGGCGGAGGACAAGCGTGGAGCTTGGTAACTAAATTACTGTATTGAACTACATTTGAAATATGATTATTTTTAAATTTAGAGGGATTGGAATGATAGTATTCATTATACGACAGGGGACTAATGTGGGGGAACGTGAGCTAGAACATGCTTACTAACATGATTTATTTGTGTAAAACTGACTTGCTTAATGAAAAGGAGCAAACATACGATGTTGGAAAATAGTTGAACTGAATGAAAGGAGAGAGAGAGAGAGAGAGGAGGGACGGTCCAGATATTATTATGGAGAAGATAAGATAAGAGCCGACTGGCTGGCCGGGCGTAAGGTAAATAAAGGTGACGCGAGAGATTGCGAGGTAAGGGGGGGAGGGAGGGGGGGTGTGATGTACGAAACCCTGAAAACCATGACTTACACAGGTGATTTTCTAAATTTACATGAAAAACTATGGCTTACACAGACGGATTTTGTAAGTTGAAAACATGTAAAACATGTCCGTAGAGTTCTCCTGGAAGCCCTAAAGAGCTACATACGTTACTTGAATTTGTCCCATAAGGCCTTAACAAACTTCTATGTCTTGGAAATTATTTTTCTCATAAGAACTTTAACAAACTCGTATGACATTATTTTTCATTATAAGAATTCCCTAATTCCAAATCTGTGACTCCCCAAATTCACCTGAAAACCCTGGCAACGCACAGATGAATTTCTAAATTTACCTGAAAACCCTGGCAACGCACAGGGGAATTTCCCCCAAAACAAAAATTCCCCTGTGCGTTGCCATCCCTACTACTTCCGCCCCCCACGTGTGTGTGTGTGTCACACCACCCCCCCACCTGTGTGTGTGTCACACCGCACCCCCACACATGGTGTGTGTCACACCGCCCCCTCTTCTGTGTGTGTGTCACACCGCCCCCCCCCCCCACGTGTGTGTGTGTCACACCCCCCCACCTGTGTGTCACACCCCCCCACCTGTGTGTCACACCACTCCACCTGTGTGTCACACCACACCACCTGTGTGTCACACCACCCCCAGTGTGTCACACCACCCCCCTGTGTGTCACACCACCCCACCTGTGTGTGTCACACCACCTCCACCTGTGTGTCACACCACCCCCACCTGTGTGTCACACCACCCCACCTGTGTGTCACACCACCCCACCTGTGTGTCACACCACTCCACCTGTGTGTCACACCACCCCACCTGTGTGTCACACCACCCCACCTGTGTGTCACACCACTCCACCTGTGTGTCACACCACCCCACCTGTGTGTCACACCACCCCACCTGTGCGTCACACCACTCCACCTGTGTGTCACACCACACCACCTGTGTGTGTCACACCGCCTCACCTGTGTGTGTTACACCACTCCCACCTGTGTGTCACACCACTCCACCTGTGTGTGACACCCCCCCACTTGTGTGTGTCACACCGCCCCACCTGTGTGTGTCACACCACCCCCCACCTGTGTGTGTCACACCGCCCCACCTGTGTGTGTCACACCACCCCCACCTGTGTGTCACACCACTCCCACCTGTGTGTCACACCGCCCCACCTGTGTGTGTCACACCACCCCACCTGTGTGTGTCACACCACTTCCACCTGTGTGTGTCACACCACCCCACCTGTGTGTGTCACACCACCCCACCTGTGTGTCACACCACCCCACCTGTGTGTGTCACACCACTCCACCTGTGTGTCACACCACCCCACCTGTGTGTGTCACACCACCCCACCTGTGTGTGTCACACCACTCCCACCTGTGTGTGTCACACCACCCCACCTGTGTGTTTCACACCACCCCCACCTGTGTGTGTCACACCGCCCCACCTGTGTGTCACACCACCCCCACCTGTGTGTGTCACACCACCCCCACCTGTGTGTCACACCACCCCACTTGTGTGTGTCACACCACTCCACCTGTGTGTCACACCACCCCCACCTGTGTGTGTCACACCACCCCACCTGTGTGTGTCACACCGCCCCACCTGTGTGTCACACCACCCCCACCTGTGTGTGTCACACCACCCCCACCTGTGTGTCACACCACCCCCCTGTGTGTGTCACACCACCTCCACCTGTGTGTGTCACACCACCTCCACCTGTGTGTCACACCACCCCACCTGTGTGTGTCACACCACCCCCCCACCTGTGTGTCACACCACCCCACCTGTGTGTGTCACACCACCTCCACCTGTGTGTGTCACACCACCTCCACCTGTGTGTCACACCACCCCCACCTGTGTGTGTCACACCACCCCCACCTGTGTGTGTCACACCACCTCCACCTGTGTGTGTCACACCACCCCACCTGTGTGTCACACCACCCCACCTGTGTGTCACACCACCCCACCTGTGTGTCACACCACCCCCACCTGTGTGTGTCACACCACACCACCTGTGTGTGTCACACCATCCCACCTGTGTGTCCACACCCCACCTGTGTGTGTCACACCACCTCCACCTGTGTGTGTCACACCACCCCACCTGTGTGTGTCACACCACCCCACACTGTGTGTGTCACACCACCCCACCTGTGTGTCACACCCACCCCACCTGTGTGTGTCACACACACCCCACCTGTGTGTGTCACACCACTCCACCTGTGTGTGTCACACCACCCCCACCTGTGTGTGTCACACCACCCCCACCTGTGTGTCACACCACCCCACCTGTGTGTGTCACACCACTCCAACCTGTGTGTGTCACACCACTCCCACCTGTGTGTGTCACACCATCTCCACCTGTGTGTGTCACACCACTCCCACCTGTGTGTGTCACACCACCCCACCTGTGTGTGTCACACCACCCCCACCTGTGTGTCACACCACCCCACCTGTGTGTGTCACACCACCCCCACCTGTGTGTGTCACACCACCCCCACCTGTGTGTCACACCACCCCACCTGTGTGTCACACCACTCCCACCTGTGTGTCACACCCCCCCCACACCACCACCCACCTGTGTGTGTCACACCACCCCACCTGTGTGTCACACCACCCCACCTGTGTGTGTCACACCACCCCCACCTGTGTGTGTCACACCACCCACCTGTGTGTGTGTGTCACACCCCCCCCACCTGTGTGTCACACCACCCCCACCTGTGTGTCACACCACCCACCTGTGTGTCACACCACCCCCACCTGTGTGTGTCACACCACCCCCACCTGTGTGTGTCACACCACCCCACCTGTGTGTGTCACACCCACCCCACCTGTGTGTGTCACACCACCCCCACCTGTGTGTGTCACACCACCCCCACCTGTGTGTGTCACACCACCCCCACCTGTGTGTCACACAACCCACCTGTGTGTGTCACACCACTCCCACCTGTGTGTGTCACACCACTCCCACCTGTGTGTGTCACACCACCCCACTGTGTGTGTCACACCACCCCCACCTGTGTGTGTCACACCACCCCACCTGTGTGTGTCACACCACCCCACCTGTGTGTCACACCAACCCACCTGTGTGTGTCACAACATCTCCACCTGTGTGTGTCACACCACTCCCACCTGTGTGTGTCACACCACCCCACCTGTGTGTGTTCACCCCCACCTGTGTGTCACACACACCCACCTGTGTGTGTCACACCACTCCACCTGTGTGTTCACACCCCACCTGTGTGTCACACCGCCCCACCTGTGTGTCACACCACCTCCACCTGTGTGTGTCACACCACCCCACCTGTGTGTCACACCACCCCACCTGTGTGTGTCACACCACCCCCACCTGTGTGTCACACCACCCCCACCTGTGTGTGTCACACCACCCCACCTGTGTGTCACACCACCCCCACCTGTGTGTGTCACACCACTCCCACCTGTGTGTGTCACACCACCCCACCTGTGTGTGTCACACCACCCCACCTGTGTGTGTCACACCACCCCCACCTGTGTGTCACACCCCACCACCCACCTGTGTGTGTCACACCACCATCCCACCTGTGTGTCACACCACCCCCACCTGTGTGTGTCACACCACCCCACCTGTGTGTCACACCACCCCACCTGTGTGTGTCACACCACTCCCACCTGTGTGTGTCACACCACCTCCACCTGTGTGTGTCACACCACCTCCACCTGTGTGTCACACCACCCCACCTGTGTGTGTCACACCACCCACCTGTGTGTGTCACACCACCTCCACCTGTGTGTGTCACACCACCTCCACCTGTGTGTGTCACACCACCTCCACCTGTGTGTGTCACACCACCACCACCTGTGTGTGTCACACCACCACCTGTGTGGTCCACCTGTGTGTGTCACACCACTCCCACCTGTGTGTGTCACACCACCCCCACCTGTGTGTGTCACACCCCACCTGTGTGTGTCACACCACCCCACCTGTGTGTGTCACACCACCTCCACCTGTGTGTGTCACACCACCCCACCTGTGTGTGTCACACCACCCCACCTGTGTGTGTCACACCACCTCCACCTGTGTGTGTCACACCACCTCCCACCTGGTGTGGTCACCACCCCACCTGTGTGTGTCACACCACCCCACTGTGTGTGTCACCACCCCACCTGTGTGTCACACCACACCCACCATGTGTGTGTGACACCACTCCACCTGTGTGTGTCACACCACTCCCACCTGTGTGTGTCACACCCCACCTGTGTGTGTCACACCACCACCTGTGTGTGTCACACACCCCACCTGTGTGTGTCACACACCCCCACCTGTGTGTGTCACACCACCTCCACCTGTGTGTGTCACACCACCACCCCACCTGTGTGTGTGTGTGTCACACCACCCCACCTGTGTGTGTCACACACCCCACCATGTGTGTGTCACACACCCCCCACCTGTGTGTGTCACACCACCCACCCCCACCTGTGTGTGTCACACCACCACCACCTGTGTGTGTCACACCACTCCCCTGTGTGTGTCACACCACCCCCACCTGTGTGTGTCACACCACCCCCACTGTGTGTGTCACACCCACCCACCTGTGTGTGTCACACCACCCCACCTGTGGGTCACCACCCACCTGTGTGTGTCACACCACCCCCACCTGTGTGTGTCACACCACCCCACCTGTGTGTCACACCACTCCCACCTGTGTGTCACACCACCCCACCTGTGTGTGTCACACCACCCCACCTGTGTGTCACACCACCCCCTGTGTGTGTCACACCACCCCACCTGTGTGTGTCACACCACCTCCACCTGTGTGTGTCACACCACCTCCACCTGTGTGTGTCACACTACCTCCACCTGTGTGTCACACCACCCCCACCTGTGTGTCACACCACCCCACCTGTGTGTGTCACACCACCCCACCTGTGTGTCACACCACCCCCACCTGTGTGTCACACCCCCCCCACCTGTGTGTCACCCCCCCCCACCTGTGTGTCACACCTTCCCACCTGTGTGTCACACCCCCCCTGTGTGTCACACCACCCCACATGTGTGTCACACCACCCCACCTGTGTGTCACACCACCCCACCTGTGTGTGTGTGTGTCACACCACCCCCACCTGTGTGTGTCACACCACCCCACCTGTGTGTGTCACACCACCCCTGTGTGTCACCACCCCCTGTGTGTGTCACACCACTCCCACCTGTGTGTGTCACACCACCCCCACCTGTGTGTGTCACACCACCCCACCTGTGTGTGTCCACCACCCCACCTGTGTGTGTCACACCACACCACCCCACCTGTGTGTCACACCACCCCACCTGTGTGTGTCACACCACCCCAACCTGTGTGTCACACCACCCCCACCTGTGTGTGTCACACACCCCACCTGTGTGTGTCACACCACTCCCCCTGTGTGTGTCACACCACCTGTGTGGTCCCCACCTGTGTGTGTCACACCACCCACTGTGTGTGTCACTCCACCACCACCCCACCTGTGTGTGTCACACCACCTCCACCTGTGTGTGTCACACCACCCCACCTGTGTGTGTCACACCACCCCACCTGTGTGTGTCACACCACCCCCACCTGTGTGTGTCACACCACTCCCACCTGTGTGTGTCACACCACTCCCACCTGTGTGTGTCACACCCCCACCTGTGTGTGTCACCACCCCCACCTGTGTGTGTCACACCACCCCACCTGTGTGTGTCACACCACCCCCACCTGTGTGTGTCACACCACCCCACCTGTGTGTGTCACACCACTCCCACCTGTGTGTGTCACACCACCCCCACCTGTGTGTGTCACACCACCTCCACCTGTGTGTGTCACACCACCTCCACCTGTGTGTGTCACACCACCCCCACCTGTGTGTGTCACACCACCCCACCTGTGTGTGTCACACCACCTCCACCTGTGTGTGTCACACCACCCCACCTGTGTGTGTCACACCACCCCCACCTGTGTGTCACACCACCCCCACCTGTGTGTGTCACACCACCCCCACCTGTGTGTGTCACACACCTCCACCTGTGTGTGTCACACACCCACCTGTGTGTGTCACACCACACCCCACCTGTGTGTGTCACACACCCCCACACACCACCCCACCTGTGTGTGTGTCACACCACCCCACCTGTGTGTGTCACACCACTCCCACCTGTGTGTGTCACACCACTCCCACCCCACCTGTGTGTGTCACACACACACCCACCTGTGTGTGTCACACCACTCCCACACCACCCCACCTGTGTGTGTCACACCACCCACCACCCCACCTGTGTGTGTCACACCACTCCCACCTGTGTGTGTCACACCACCCCACCTGTGTGTGTCACACCACCCCACCTGTGTGTGTCACACCACCTGTGTGTGTCACACCACCCCCACCTGTGTGTGTCACACCACCCCACCTGTGTGTCACACCACTCCCACCTGTGTGTGTCACACCACTCCCACCTATGTGTGTCACACCACTCCCACCTGTGTGTGTCACACCAGTCCCACCTGTGTGTCACACCACCCCCACCTGTGTGTGTCACACCACCCCCACTCACACCCACTCCCACCTGTGTGTGTGTCACACCACTCCCACCTGTGTGTGTCACACCACTCCCACCTGTGTGTGTCACACCACCCCACCTGTGTGTGTCACACCACCCCACCTGTGTGTGTCACACCACCCCACCTGTGTGTGTCACACCACCCCACCTGTGTGTGTCACACCACCCCCACCTGTGTGTCACACCACCCCCACCTGTGTGTGTCACACCACCCCACCTGTGTGTGTCACACCACCCCACCTGTGTGTGTCACACCACCCCACCTGTGTGTGTCACACCACCCCACCTGTGTGTCACACCACCCCACCTGTGTGTGTCACACCACCCCCACCTGTGTGTCACACCACCCCACCCTGTGTGTGTCACCCACCTGTGTGTGTCACACCACCCCACCTGTGTGTGTCACACCACCCCACTGTGTGTGTCACACCACCCACCTGTGTGTGTCACACCACCCCACCTGTGTGTGTCACACCACCCCCCTGTGTGTGTCACACAACCCCACCTGTGTGTGTCACACCACCTCCACCTGTGTGTCACACCACCCCACCTGTGTGTGTCACACCACTCCCCACCTGTGTGTGTCACACCACCCCACCTGTGTGTGTCACACCACTCCACCTGTGTGTGTCACACCACTCCCACCTGTGTGTGTCACACCCCACCTGTGTGTGTCACACCACCCCACCTGTGTGTCACACCACTCCACCTGTGTGTCACACCACCCCCACCTGTGTGTGTCACACCACTCCACCTGTGTGTGTCACACCACCCCACCTGTGTGTGTCACACCACCCCACCTGTGTGTGTCACACCACCCCCACCTGTGTGTGTCACACCACTCCACCTGTGTGTCACACCACCCCACCTGTGTGTGTCACACCACCCCACCTGTGTGTGTCACACCACTCCACCTGTGTGTGTCACACCCCCACCTGTGTGTGTCACACCACCCCCCCCTGTGTGTCACACCACCCCACCTGTGTGTGTCACACCACCCCACCTGTGTGTGTCACACCACCCCCACCTGTGTGTGTCACACCACCCCACCTGTGTGTGTCACACCACCCCCACCTGTGTGTGTCACACCACTCCACCTGTGTGTCACACCACCCCACCTGTGTGTCACACCACCCACCTGTGTGTGTCACACCACCCCCACCTGTGTGTGTCACACCACCCACCTGTGTGTCACACCACCCCCACCTGTGTGTGTCACACCACTCCACCTGTGTGTGTCACACCACTCCACCTGTGTGTGTCACACCACCCCACCTGTGTGTGTCACACCCCCCCAACTGTGTGTGTCACACCACCCCCACCTGTGTGTGTCACACCTCCCCCCAACTGTGTGTCACACCACCCCCCAACTGTGTGTGCCACACACCCCACCTGTGTGTGTCACACAACCCCCACCTGTGTGTCACACCACTCCACCTGTGTCTCACACCACCTCCACCTGTGTGTGTCACACCACTCCCACCTGTGTGTGTCACACCACTCCCACCTGTGTGTGTCACACCACTCCCACCTGTGTGTCACACCACTCCCACCTGTGTGTGTCACACCACTCCCACCTGTGTGTGTCACACCACTCCCACCTGTGTGTGTCACACCACCCCCACCTGTGTGTGTCACACCACCCCACCTGTGTGTGTCACACCACCCCACCTGTGTGTGTCACACCACCCCACCTGTGTGTGTCACACCACCCCACCTGTGTGTGTCACACCACTCCCACCTGTGTGTGTCACACCACTCCCACCTGTGTGTCACACCACCCCACCTGTGTGTCACACCACCCCACCTGTGTGTCACACCACCCCACCTGTGTGTGTCACACCACCCCACCTGTGTGTGTCACACCACTCCCACCTGTGTGTGTCACACCACCCCACCTGTGTGTGTCACCCACAACTGTGTGTGTCACACCACTCCACCTGTGTGTTCACAACACCCCACCTGTGTGAGTCACACCACCCCACCTGTGTGTCACCACCCCCACCTGTGTGTGTCCCACCAACCCCTGTGTGTGTCACACCACCCCCACCTGTGTGTGTCACACCCACCCCACCTGTGTGTGTCACACACTCCCACCTGTGTGGTACACAACACCCCACCTGTGTGTGTCACACCACCCCACCTGTGTGTGTCACACCACCTGTGTGTGTCACACCACCCCTGTGTGTGTCACACCACCCCACCTGTGTGTCACACCACCCACCTGTGTGTGTCACACACTCCACCTGTGTGTGTCACACCACCCCCACGTGTGTGTGTGTCACACCACCCCACCTGTGTGTGTCACACCACCCCACCTGTGTGTCACACCACCCCACCTGTGTGTGTCACACCACCCCACCTGTGTGTGTCACACCACCCCACCTGTGTGTCACACACCCTCCCACCTGTGTGTGTCACACCACCCCACCTGTGTGTGTCACCACCTGTGGTGTTCACAACCACTCCCACCTGTGTGTGTCACACCACCCCACCTGTGTGTCCACACCACCACCTGTGTGTGTCACAACACCTGTGTGTGTCACACCACTCCACCTGTGTGTGTCACACCACTCCACCTGTGTGTGTCACACCACCCCCACCTGTGTGTCACACCACCCCACCTGTGTGTGTGTGTGTCACACCACCCCCACCTGTGTGTGTCACACCACCCCCACCTGGTGTGGGGTCACACCACCCACCTGTGTGTGTCACACCACCCCACCTGTGTGTCACACCACCTGTGGTGTCACAACCCTGTGTGTGTCACACCACCCCCGTGTGTGTCACACCACCTGTGTGTGTCACACCACTCCCACCTGTGTGTGTCACACCACCCCACCTGTGTGTGTCACACCACTCCACCTGTGTGTCACACCACCCCCACCTGTGTGTGTCACACCACTGTGTGTCAAAACCAACCATGTGTGTCACACCACACCCACTGGTGTGTCACACCCACCTGTGTGTGTCACACCAACTGTGTGTGTCTCCACCTGTGTGTCACACCACCCCACCTGTGTGTGTCACACCACCCCACCTGTGTGTGTCACACCCCACACACCACCACCCTGTGTGTGTCACACCACCTCCACCTGTGTGTCACACCACCCCACCTGGTGTGTGTCACACCACCCCCACCTGTGTGTCACACCACCCCACCTGTGTGTGTCACACCAATCCCACCTGTGTGTGTCACACCACCCACCTGTGTGTGTCACACCACCCCACCTGTGTGTGTCACACCACCCCACCTGTGTGTGTCACACCACCCCACCTGTGTGTGTCACACCACCCCACCTGTGTGTCACATGTGGTGTCACACCCCCACCTGTGTGTCACACCACCCCACCTGTGTGTGTCACACCACCCCCACCTGTGTGTCACACCACCCACCACCTGTGTGTGTCACACCACCCAACATGTGTGTGTCACACCCCACCTGTGTGTGTCACACCACCCCACCTGTGTGTGTCACACCACCCCACCCACCCCACCTGTGTGTGTCACACCCACCCCCACCTGTGTGTGGTCACCACCCCACCTGTGTGTGTCACACCACCCCACTGTGTGTGTCACACCACCCCCACCTGTGTGTGTCACACCACCCCCACCTGTGTGTTTCACACCCCCACCTGTGTGTCACACCACCACCACCTGGTGTGTGTCACACCACCTCCACCTGTGTGTCACACACCCCCACCTGTGTGTGTCACACCACCCCACCTGTGTGTGTCACACCCACCCCACCTGTGTGTCACACCACCCCACCTGTGTGTGTCACACCACCTCCACCTGTGTGTGTCACCCACCCACCTGTGTGTGTCACACCACCCCACTGTGTGTGTCACACCACCCCACCTGTGTGTGTCACACCACCCACCTGTCACACCACCCCACCTGTGTGTCACACCATCTCCACCTGTGTGGGTCACACCACCTGTGTGTGTCACACCACTCCCACCTGTGTGTGTCACACCACCCCACCTGTGTGTCACACCACCCCACCTGTGTGTGCCACACCACCCCACCTGTGTGTGTCACACCACCTGTGTGTGTCACACCACCCCACCTGTGTGTGTCACACCACCCCACCTGTGTGTCACACCACCCCCACCTGTGTGTCACACCACCCCCACCTGTGTGTGTCACACCACCCCACCTGTGTTTGTCACACCACCCCCACCTGTGTGTGTCACCCGCCCCCCACCTGTGGGTCACACCACCCCACCTGTGTGTGTCACACAACCCCACCTGTGTGTGTCACACCACCCCACCTGTGTGTGTCACACCACCCCCCCCTGTGTGTCACACCACCCCCACCTGTGTGTGTCACACCACTCCCACCTGTGTGTGTCACACCACCCCACCTGTGTGTGTCACACCACCCCCACCTGTGTGTGTCACACCCACCACCACTGTGTGTGACACCACCCCACCTGTGTGTGTCACACCACCCCACCTGTGTGTGTCACACCACCCCCACCTGTGTGTGTCACACCACCCCACTGTGTGTGTCACACCACCCCACCTGT